>JASEVX010000662.1:0-68863 GCA_031761405.1 Serripes groenlandicus
TCTGACAAATTGATTATGGACATGGAGATTTTTAAAGTTTGCGTATTTATCCCAATTTCTGATGCCGCAGCAACAAAAGTTCTATACATAATGTAAGTCTTTGAAGAATTTTAAAAGATGACCATCAAAGGAACATTCCTGTTTAGTAACATTGAAATTGGTCGAGTGGAATGGTAGGAGTTGTCATTTGTAGCTAAAAGTTAAATTTACCCCTTTTGTGATGACGCGAGGTTGCTATGATTGTGTTATTAATCAATACGGCTTGAACAAATTAAGTAGATGATCACTGAAGTAAGATTCCTATTCAATTTTCTTAATATCAGACAAGGACTTAAACAAAATGAAAATTTCCATATTTTGTCATTTTGCCCCTTTTCTAATGCCTCCTGACTGCCACACATTATGCCTTGAACAATCTATTTAGAGGGTACTGTGGCACAGAGGTGACATGTGTATGTGTTTATTTATCTCGTGTGCACGACATACTAAGTCGTGCGCACGAGATAATTAATTCATGCGCACGAGTTACTATGTCATGCGCACGAGTTACTAAGTCGTGCGCACGATATAATTAAGTTGTGTGCTTGAGATACTAAGTCATGCGCACGAGATAATTAAGTCATGCACACGTGTTACTATGTCATGTGCATGAGTTACTAAGTCATGCGTACGACTTAGTATGTTGTGCGCACAAGATAAATAAAAACATACACATGTCATCTCTGTGCCACCACTTAATAAGGCGAGTAGTATATCTAGCCTTTTCTTCGAAAAGTCAAGCTAAAACGTATGCAACATAACCCTTTTCCTCATATATACTCTTTCTGATACGTTTGCAGTACACGACTTTTGAAAACAATGTGACAAAAGAAGAAATTGCTCAATAATCATACATTCATTTATAGGAATTTTCCATGTTTTTGGCTAGATGTTTTCAAAGTCGTCTGCTGCAGATGTGTTGTATGTGTGAAAGTGTTAAGTCATACAATTTCATTTCATTTTATCTCATATATGACTTTTCATGAAATAAATAAACTGGTATCAATACATCAAACAATATCATCGAGGTCAAATCATTGCAGTGTAATTGATTATTTATCTCACCCTGATAGCAAGATTTTAAATTTACAATATCAACAGAATCAAACACAAATCCTACCTAATTACTGCATTATTTGTGTTCTGCCCACTACAATTGTCCATGTGCAGGTGTGCTTTCTTTTCCCCATACCCTTGGTGCTGAAAATGGTGATGGAGCATTGAGGCCACACTGTTTGCCCCTTTCCCAACATAATGTGCCTCATCAACTAGGTAGACAATCTGGGAACCTAAAATATGAATTCAATAGGAAAATTAACACTTTCCCTCATATAGGCGGTTTCTGACGTCTCTGCAGCAAACGCCCTTTTGAAAACATAGTGACAAAAGAAGAAATTGCACAAAACGTGCAATTTCTCCTTTTGCCACAATGTTTTCCACTTTTTGTGATAGGTTATCCATTCAATTATAGAGATTTTCCATTTGTTGACAAAATACGTTCGAAGCCGTCTGCTGCAGAATTGTCGTATGAAGGAAAGGGTTAAGTCTATTACCTGAGGAAAACAAATAACTTTTTTGTTAAATGTCAGCAGAATTATTCAAACAGGAATGCATGGAAGATATATTAAATTACTAGAAAAAATATTTTACCCTTTCTCAAATAAAGACGCTTTCTGATGCCCCTACAGCAAACTGTTTTTTGAAAACATGGTGACAAAAGAAGAAATTGCTCGAAACGTTTCAACTCTATTCAATTATGTACTTTTATTTTCAGAGATTTTCCATAGTTTTTTCAAGATGTTTTCAAAGTCGTTTGCAGCAGAAATGTTGTATGTGGAAAAGGGTTAATTTATATAAATTGTGTTTTGTTACCTGATGACTCAGAGCAAACTCCAAAGCACTGGCACTTCCGTGGTGTCTTGAAATACAGGGAAACTACTTGTTGAGCATAGTTTGGATAAAACACCTGCTGGGCATAGTCAAAGATGTAATGCAAATCAACTTCATTTACAGATGGACTTTGACCTGAAAATATAACCCCACAGTTATCAATATAACTGATATGATGATTTGTCAGACAATCATCTGAATAGAAACATCAAATATATTTTAGAAATATAGCAAATAATTTTGTTTACATCATGTCTGTTTCATTAATATGCATGTTCATTAACATGTCATATCTGATATATTTGTATATATGTTGTTAAACAGTTGAAAAAGCACAAATGTTTTTACAGCCCATAAATCTTATATATATATATGTTATACATGTATTATTATACCTCACGTGTCTTTGTAATGTTAAATTATAATATACTCATCATTGGCAATTTCTTACTGTCTCATGCTAACAGTACGTTTTTGACCTGTTAACAGTTATACTGTTACCTGCCATGCGCGTTAAAATGTTGGTTATGCATGTATACTGTTAACTGGTATATTCATATGTGTGTATTACATTGTAGTATATCTACCCATGTTCACCTCTCCAACACAGGTACATAATAAATTGAATAAACGTGTAACTTTGATCGGTATAATAACATAAATATTGCATGGCTTCCAGTGCGACAGTACATATTGTCAAACATTCGATTAAAACTTAAATACTGTTAACTTAGGCTTCGCCTCAGCTAACAGTATTTTCCTCATGTTGACACTATGTCACTGTCATACTGGAAGCCATGGAATATTTATATATTATAAAACTAAATCTTATATATATATATATATATATATATATATGTTATATTAATACACTAAGTCTCAACCTGTATAAATAACTGTACCTCTGATTTTTTTCGGTGCTGGAAGTTCATCAAATACTTGTTTTGTTGTTAAACATTGCTCCCGGTAGTGGTCTCTCTGACATGTAACATGATCTAAGTGTTTTCGGTACTTTTCTAGCTTTTCAGCCTTTTCTTCCTCCGTTAAATTACCACAATGAGAGATTTCATGCACATGCTTTTGACATTTAACACAAAGGTCTGTTGCTGGTTTCATAACTAACAGGTAAGGGCACTGCTCCAGCCAAATTTCTGACAAAGTTCTGACAAAGAAACTTTCCTGTTATCAAGGCTGTCAGCAGATTCACAATACAATGAGTGTATATCAGCTTTATTTTTGTCTGATGGGAGGAGTATGTATTTTTCGTTTCTAAATTTGGGCAGTCTACCTGGTAATGGAAGTCCATTATTACAGGCATAAGTTGTCAGGAAAAGTTTAATTTTGTTTACATCTGACAATGTAAGGGCATGTTTAGGAACTCTGTTTTTATTTCCATGAATACGGGGTATAGTCCTCCCAACTTAAAACTTGACTACATGGTTTACCATAAAGGCGAACACAGCCACAGCCATTTTCTTGAAAATGTTTTTGCTTAGACTCTTCTGAAGCATGGGCAGGAAGAATGTCAAACAAATCATTTGACAAAGTATCACTATCTGAATCTGAGTCTGAATAACTACTGCTATCTCTTCGTGTCCAAAATACAACAAATTTACATTTTCAAGTTCATCAATACAATTCGGGTCGTAGTTCGAAATTAATTCAGAGGGAATTGTCCTTGCAGTAGACTATCTCCCATTGTCAACATAATTCATGAGTGAAATGAGTATTTAAAAACTATCTATTAAACTTTACTTGAGATAGACAGACGGAATAAACAAACACTGACATTTGTTTCACTTCCGGGTCACATCAGTGCAATTTTCTTTTTTGATTAAATCGAACATTAATTGGGGGAATTTCATATAAACCAATATGTATTGATATAATAAAATACAACGTACCTTCACATAATCCTTTCTACAATATGTTCAGTCTTCATCGCGATACCACACAGAAAACAAATCGCTACCCGTGTATATACACTCACCCTGCACCAAATTAAGGTAGAAATAACTCATCAAAAATGAAAAAATAAACGACGTTGTTTAACGACGTTTATTAAGAAATACGACGTGCCTCATTTGGCCCAAAAATCTCATGGCGCGTCACAATTATGTTTATGTATATATATACACGGAAAACTTAAGAAATCATCTTGTCTGGCTCGATTTACAAATAATTTGGAACAAATGTTCCATGCGTAACCTTCTACAAAGCATGTTAAAATTATTCTGATTCGTTTATAAACATGACCACGAGGGTGCTTTTTTCATTTGTCTTGTATTCTTATCGTATAATTATTTAAAGCTTTTAATTGTGACCATCATGGTCCTCTGGTTTCTTTCTAACTCGGTGTTTTCAAAAGTATTCTGCTGCGGAATACATCTGCATAACGAAAAGGGCTAGATTGGTTGTGATTTAGTTCAATAACAGCAATAGACTTGTTATATTTAATATTTACAGAGTACAGACGTCAACCACATCCACATACTCTTGATATTCCACTGTTGTCTGACTTCAAACTTGTAGAAGATGGCGAACGATTTAAAATAGGTAAATTGATGCCAATATATAGTATTACCCATTAATAATTAACCGATCCTGACGCCAAAAAGTAAACTTGCCGCAATACTAAAGTTGAAATGGCTTTAAACTCCAACCATTTAAGTGTAAATATTGATATTTGGTGAACATTTTCAACTACACCAAATTATTCAACTGCTACAGCTTAATATAAGCAAACATTTAAGCACCATTGTAATATCACCTGAGCCGAAGACTGAAGGTGATATATTCTGAACATTTTCCGTCGTCTGTCGTCGGTCGTTAACTTTTAGCTTCAAACATCATCTACTACTAAACTATCAGAACAATTTCTACAACACACCAGAGGAATGTTATTTTGGCTGTCCTCTTTCAAAATCGTTTAAAGATTTAAATTCCATTTCAAAATTTGGTTGCTGCGGCATCAGAAAGGGGGCAACATGTCCAAATTTTAAAAAGTAATCTCCTCCGACTTTGCTTGTCCAATGCCAATATAATTTGACAGAAATGTTCCTTGGGTGACCTTCTCCAAAATCAGTTCAAATCATACTGATTGGTTGAAAAACATGGCAGTCAGGCGGCATCAGAAAAAGATACAAAATGAGAAAATTTGAAAATTCAATTTTAAAGAAAGCGCTTGTCTGATTTTATGAAAATTGAAAAGGAATCTTACTTCAGTGACCCATTACTTAATGTTCCTTTGTTGGGCCTCTTTCATAAATTGTTCAAAGACTAAGACAATAAACAAAAAGCTTTGGTTGCTGCGGCATCAAAACTTGAGAACATTACCCAAATTCTAAAAATCCTTTTCCTCCATAATCTGCTTGTCCGCTTGCAAAATAATTTGGTAGAAATATTCCTTGAGTGACCATCTACAAAACATTTTACGCCATATTGATTTCGTTGAAAAACATGGCAGCAAGGTGGATTCATGAAAGTGGTAAAATGACAAACTTTTAAAATTCCATTATTATTAAAGTTGTTGTAAGAGATACAAATGACCTTATGAATGTCTATTTCTTATACAATGTCCAACTCTTTGCAGTTTCATTTGCACTCCTGATAACATTTTCTCAGATATTTGCTATTAAATATTTGTTACTAATTTACTATCACTCAGGGGATCGCTTAAGGGCCATCTTGGCCCTCTTGTTTATATTTTCCTTATTACTCAAATCAAGAGGTAGTTCTCGGGTAGCCGAAATAGATCCAAATTGTGTCTATTGTTTCAACAATAAAGTCGAAGGCTGCAGGTGTTATAACTCCATATTTAAATATGTTTCATATTTCAGTGTTGATATGTTCAAAGCATATTAGTCTGCTGTAAGTTAACGCATGAAGGTAATATAAAATGTTAACATGTGTTTGATATTCACAGCTCCTCAGTTTTGAATCGGCAATTAATACACATTTACTAATATGTTACAAGTATATGATTGACATGTTCACCTGTTTTTTTACTCAACTCTTATTAGTAATACCTTCAAGCTTTATAATCCTAAACATAATTAATACTAATGTAATAATTCGGAGGTGGAAACTGATCATCTTATATAGGTGAAATTGTCAAGGTTTTTGAAGCTGTTTGGTTGCTACATATTTTTTGTATCGGGAAAAGATTAAAACATAATTGAGATTTAAAAATGGATTTAAATGTATTAAATATGGTATAAATAATTACATGCGAAAAACAAAGGATAAAACAACTACTTTTCCGAAATAAACTATAACCAAAAATGAGGGTGGGGCAGACACAAACAGAGACATAACTATAAGCTGTACACAACACAGTGATACGTGTAAAGGCTCGAGCTAAGTATGCCTATAGGTTACACATACACCATAGCAGATAAAACAACGAAAATTCAGTACAAACATACCTTTGTTTGGCCATTTCGTTTAAGGATGTACTGAACTGAGAAGTTGAATTAAAAAAAAAAAAAAAATGTTACATTGTTATTAAATCTTCTGATTTTGTTGACAATTAAAACCTTTTTAGTCATTATACCATTTTAAATGCTTAAACATTTAAAACAAAGTGGTTTAAATTTGTTTAAGACAAAGGGCCTAATATTTCGTGAGCCTTCCAATTTGTTGTGAGCCGCTGTCCAGTAGCCATGTTTGATTAAGAAATATAACTATGTAAAAAGAACATATTAAAGTCCATATATATCAATTTTAATCTAGAACTTGTATAATATCATATTGTTTTGAAAAAAAGTAGAAACTATTGGAAAACTTTTATGACATTTGAAGATATGTTTGAAAAATAAATAAATATTTATTCATATTTTAACATTTTTTAGTCATTCAGACAAGAAAAACTGAAAAATTTGCCAATTTTGATAACTGATAGTTATTGCAATAACCTGAAGAAGTTTCAGAAAAAGTTAAATATTATAAATATGTTTTTCCCTTATTTCAAAGTTTTAAATTTGTCTATTCTTACACTTGACAAATATGGGTTCTCATTAGGGGAAAAAAGTGTCTATTTTTTAGGTTTAATTACAACGTATCACATGAACTTCCAAAGATATGGATAACATAACTTCAGAATGAGATTTAAACCACAAGAAGACAAAAAAACAATGTTACAACAAAAGTTAAATATTATGAAAAATCCACTTTTCAGTTCAGTACATCCTTAAAACAGATGTATAGTGAAATGTATACCACCAGACGTCCGGTACAAGGAAAAAAATATGGCGCAGACACTATATTCCTAAGTTTTGTTTGGATGCGAAGTAAATTAGAAAACAAAAAATACTTCTAGATGGAATAATTAAATAAGACAATACCTACTTGATAAAGGATAGATGAAAAGGAGTCGGATATGTGATAATTTGCTTGTTATTACACTCGTTCTCTATTTTCAAAACGAGTTCAAATATTTTTCAACTAACCGAATCCAAATTTCTATACCGTTGTTCACGGTATCCCACAACGCATCGCGCGTTTCTATAATTGAGACCTCATTGTATTGTTATAACGCAAATGATGAATATATACCCTAAAGGAAAAAGACAGAAATGGTTGGAAAGGATAGTTTTACTCTCACAAATGTATGGGATTCGTTCATTAAAAGTATTTTATGAAAGGCAAGTTAACTAAGTGTATACCTGTCATCCTTATTTCGTGTATTTGATATCTTATCCAGATTTTAAGTAGAATATCTCCTTAAACCTAGACCAATTATATATACAAATGTGTCTGTTTTCATCTGTACCCAGCAAGCAAGCACAACTGGGGCCCATATGGGCTGTACCTGGGCAAGCTCTATATTGGCGACCGATGTGGGACCCATCTGGGACCCATATTAGAAAGTTCTGCCCTTACTGGACCCACATGGGACCCATGACAAAGTAACTTTTCAGAAATATATAAGTTAAATGTATAAGAAATAAATAAACGTTGAAAGCAGAAAAGCTGGTCCTTTTTTCTGTACTTTTATGAATGGTTTTTTATTGATACCTGTTTGGCTGTGTGTAGATTACTTATGTGGGACCCATGTTGGACCCATATAAGAAGGTGTTGCCCTACTGGGGCCCATATGGGGCTATACATGTGTAAGCCCTGTATTGGTGACCGATGTGGGACCCATCTGGGACCCATATTAGAAAATTCTGCCCTTACTGGACCCACATGGGACCTATGACACAGTTAGTTTTCAGAAATATATAAGTTAAATGTATAAAAAATAAATATAAGTCAAAAACCAAAAAGCTGGGTTTTTTTCTGAAATGTTATAAATGTTCATTTAGTGATACCTTTGTGTGGATTACTTATGTGGGACCCATGTGGGACCCATATTAGAAGGTGTTACCGTACTGGGGCCCATATGGGCTGTACATGGGTAAGCCCTGTATTGGTGACAAATGTGGGACCCATCTGGGACCCATATTAGAAAGTTCTGCCCTTACTGGACCCACATGGGACCCATGACAGTTACTTTTCAGAAATATATAAGTTAAATGTGTGTGAATTACTTATGTGGGACCCATGTGGGACCCATATTAGAAGGTGTTGCCCTAATATGACCCACGTGGGGCCTATATGAGAAATGCTTCCTTCTTAAACTATATAAAATATGGTAAAACATTGAAAGATTTTATCAGCTGGTCTTTTGTTAGTCATTTCAGGAATGTTCTTTCATAACTGCGAAAGTCCTGTATTGATTTCACTTGTGGGACCCATGTAGGACCAGTATGGGACATATATGAAGAAAAAGTCCTTGCTTAACAGTATAATTAAAATGCAATTTATGTAATATTAGGAATGTTTTTCATATAAATTTAGATATTTAGTTTGTATATATACATGCGTTGGTTACCCATGTGGGACCCATGTGGGACCCATATTAGAAGGGTTTGCCCTTATAATATAGGACCCACAATGGACCTTTATTAAAAAATAGTCATGCTTCTACATTATTAAATACAAAAAATATTGAAAGGTGATAGAAGCTGATCTTGAAATGTAAATTTAGGAATGTTCTTTCATAAAAACGAAGTTTGCACATTGAAAGTCCTGTGTTGATACCCATGTGGGACCCACATAGGGTGTGCCTTTATATGACCCCCATGGAACCTATATGTGTATTAAACTAAATAAGATGCGACACTCGATGAAATGTTGTAAAGTCTGGGTTTTTTTCTGATTACTTTCTGAATAAATTAAGTCGTGTACTTTAAAAGTCCTGTATATCCCCATGGATTTGCTCTGATAGTACCCACATGGGACCAATTAGGGAAACCCTTTTAAAAATATAATAATTAACACCATCAACAGTGAGACAGTCAAAAGCAAAACTAAAATCATGAGAAATTTGTTATTTTTTCAATAATGTAAATCTGATAATTGAAATAGCCAAAATATTATGTTAATCCTACCAGCAGTACTTTGATTTCTAGAAAGGAACAACAACAACAATTATGCGCCATTTTTGAAGAGACGAAATAAAGACGAATTCAACGGGAAACTGGTTTTGATTATAGGAATATACAAGGTAAAATAATACAAAGCCCACTTTTGCAATAGATGATCTTTTTGTCATTTCTTTGGTCTTTTCATGCGTATGTGAAGCTTTTGTTAACTGTGAAGCTGATTTGCATTTATCTGACTGTCATGTAATTTCGCGAGTAAATTTATAGTTTTGCTTTTGTTACGTGAAATCAGAGACATATAAACAGGTGTTTATATGTCTCTGGTGAAAAAGAGCTCTACTGTGTATGTGTTGGAACATATTTTGACAATTGAGTGTCGAGAAAGAAATAACCTCTGGTATGGTCGATACATGCACATTGTTCATTAAATATTTATGATGTAAATTTAAGTATATATATAATATAAAAAATAGTTATTTGTGTTCCAAGTTCCTTTGTCTATAAGTTACTTAATTATTTGTATTGATAAACACATTTGAAAACAATTATAAATGAGTAGAAAATCTCAATACTGGCATAATTACAGGAGAGTAAGGTCTAGTGTGAATGATCATTTGTCAAATATACAATGCATGGCTATTCAGTCAGTCATACAGCCATGGTGTTTTAGCTATGATACCTAGTGTAATAAGTCAATAACTCATGTATGTATGTGTTCTTTCAGGAGCTCCCCAAAGGAATCCATCAACAAAAAGTGCTACAAGGAATGATATGAAGCTGGAGTTAAGGAAATGGCTGTCTGGTGCTCGTGACAGGGATGGAGGAAGAACAAAAGGGCAACAAAGATAAATGAACATTTGCCTCGACACAAAGTAATACGGAAAATTCGGATGTAGAAAGTTAGCACAAATAAGTTTGACATGTCTGCAGCAGACAACTTTTGAAAACATTGTGGCAAAAGGAGAAATTGCTAATAATTAGCAATTTCTCCTTTTGCCACGATGTTTTCATCTTTATTCAATAATTGTTCTTTTATTTAGAAATTTTGTTTTAAACATTCTCCTAGGTGTGTTCAAAGTCTTCTGCATGCACAAATGGCTCGAATATTCGAATAATTTGTGATTCAATATTCGAATACTAATTTTGGTATTCGTTGCCAACCCTAGTAAAATATGTTCTGGTTATTACAGATCATAAATATACATGTATATAAGTAGTTTGTGACATATTATACAAGATGTAATTATATGTATAATTCTTTCAATTATTACACCATTCACTCTTTCAAAACCATATTTGAGCCTGTTGATTGAGATTTGGTAAAAGTTGGCATTTCCGAACAGAGTAGGTTCAGATCAGCCTGTACATGTACATCAGCATATGAGAATCTACATAAGTTAACAGAAACTTCTAAGAAGTGGTTTTATTATTTTGGTTTTATTTAGCTTCACCATAATAGGTAATTCTGCAAAGCGAGGTAAATAAAACCAAAAAAATAATAAGAAGAAGTGGATGTAAGTGATGTGTGAACAGTTTATATCTTGACGAGACAAGATTCAAAGACTGATCTTGATCTACACTGTTCACAAAACGTTTGCTAGTACTTTATATCATGGCTTGTATTAAGCTTTTACCACATACAGCAAATCTGCAGCAGAAAGCATTGAAATTATCTACACAAAAACAAAGAAAGTCTACATAAATGAAGATATAATTATGGAAACAAGTTGAAAACCTTGTAGCAAAAGGAGAAATTGCTGTCACTATGTTTTCTAAAAGCTGTCTGCTTGTGTTATGTGTTATACATTAAATGCATTTGTTTTTATTTAAGATCCAATGTTACCATAGATCTAAAAAAACTCTTTTCAATTTCAGCTTGTCTGTTTTTGGAAGAAAAATAGTCTGGATACACTTAATTGATGTCATTGTCAAAACACTTTAAAGTTACCTCAATATTCAAAAACCGATAAACATTTTCAAAATGAAACTTAGTAAACATGTACCTTGGAACAATAAGCATGTCTGTGCCGAGTCCCATAACTCTGGCTTCAGTAATTATTCAGAAATGCCCCTTTTTCACCTTAGAATAAAGCAGACAAGCATTTGATTGGCAGTGCTTTGGTTGTTCTTTGTAGTGTTATTATTGTCGATTCTGTTATACATTGCTACTATTAACTACATATTTAATCTCATTTCTATAATTTGTGTTTTGATTTATGATATGTCTTTGTTTCTTACGATTCAAAAAATCACTGTTCAAAATTTAATTTGTATTTCCTTAGTTGGCCCTTATTCTCGGATATGTCTTAAAATTACGGTATTTATATGTAATATATCCCATGGCCAGTAAAATTAAATTCTGATGGTGTGCAGAATACAGTGCATAATTATACATTAACATCATCTGGCACAAAGTGGAAACTGAAAATGTATAGATATTTTACAAGCCTCATATTCCAGTGCTTAGCCAGATGAGTGTTACAGTGCCATCATAGCCCTCTTCGTTTGATGGTTTTTGTTGTTGTCGTTAGATAACTCAGGTGATCGATTTAGGGCCATCTTGTTTTCAAATTATCATCACACTTTGAGATTAAGACATTATTAAGAAGTTATTTCACACGAATCTAAGTTAGAGCTATGAATTCACTTGTTTTAAAAAAAGTATATATTGAATGTTGTTATACCTCACATGACTTTGTAATGTTAAATTCTCATATACTCATCATGGGCAATTTCTTACTGTCTCATGCTAACAGTACATTTTTGACCGGTAAACAGTATACTAGCTGTTACATGGCAAGCGCGTTAAAATGTTGGTTATGCACGTCCATGACGTCATCTCAAACAATAACGTCACATTTTAGACGCGCGTGCCATGTAACAGTATACTGTTAAGGGTATATTCATATGTGTGTGTTACATTGTAGTAGATCTACCCATGTTCACCTCCCCTACAAAGATACTGAATAAATTGAATAAACATGTTCGGTAAAATAAAATAAATAATGCATGGCTTCGCCTCGGGTAACAGTATTTTTCTCATGTTGACAATATGTACTGACACACTGGAAGCCATGCAATATTTATATAATATAAGGTTAGTGGCTTAATTCTAGTCAAATTCTTCCTATAAGTAAAACCACTTATATACCGACTAAAGTTATTTCACACAAATCTAGTCAGAGCTATGAATTCACTTGTTAAGAAGTATATATTGAATGATATAAGGTTAGTGGCTTAATTCTAGTCAAATTATTTCTATAAGTAGAACCATTTGGTTATATACCGACTAATAAAAATGTCAGTGCATCATTATTTCATTTTCAATAACCTTGTTTGTGTCCAACACGTTTTTTAACATGCTTTGCAGTTTGCTTTCATGTAAACACTACTTTAATTGTTACTTATATTTCAAATTTTAAATAATTATGGATGCAATAGTCTGTCGAGCTGTCTATGGTCTACATATATTTTGTCAGGCTTCATAATAATATGTTTTGTATTAAATTGTCTATTTTTAAAATGATATCAAGTAGTTTGTCAAAATATGCCTTAATAACATCAACCCACTTTTACAATGGTTCGATACCTGTTTGCCCATAATGGTCCGATATCTGTTTGACCATAATGGTCCGATATCTGTTATCCCATAATGGTCCGATACCTGTTTGCCCATATTGTGCCCACGAGGGTCCCATGTTGGAACCCATATCATAACCCGTATGGGACCCATGCCAATACCGGTTGCACTTTCCATGTGGGTACCACATGGGTTACCCATCTGGGGCCCATAAAGGAATCTATATGGGACCCATATCTGTTTGCCCACATCGGTCCCATGTTGAGCCCACGTGGGTCCCATGTTGGACCCATATCTTAACCCGTATGGGACCCATGCCAATACCGGTTGCACTTTCCATGTGGGTACCACATGGGTTACCCATCTGGGGCCCATAAAGGAATCTATATGGGACCCATATCTGTTTGCCCATAACGGTCTCATGTTGAGCCCACGTGGGTCCCATGTTGGACCCATATCATAACCCGTATGGGACCCATGCCAATACCGGTTGCACTTTCCATGTGGGTACCACATGGGATACCCATCTGGGGCCCATAACGAAATCGACCCATTAGGGTCCCATATATTTTGCTAACTGGGGTAGCTGTCAAGTCAAAAATTGCTCACATTCAAGAAAACAGTGAAAACATCGTATTCTCGAGTGTCCAGTTTTATTGACTGTGATCTATTTATAGTTTTATTGACTTCGATATATATATATAGTTTTATTGACTTTGATCAATATACTTCAATTAATGTAGCAAAAAAAACATTACAGTCAATGTACCAATAACTAAAATGATATGCCTTAAATCTGTAATTATTTGTGTTACATAGTACGATTTAACAGGAAACGCAGCTATGTCTATGAGCTACTCTTTGTCAAAATACGAAAGTATGACCAGAATCACTGCACCCTTGTGTTAAGGTATCAATAGTAAATGCACACGAATTATAAGCAATGTTTTACAGTGGAAACTATCAGAAAATAATATAATTTCAATATTTGTTTCACTAGGATATTTTAAATACTCTGTAATTATTTGTGTTACATAGTACGATTTAACAGGAAACGCAGCTATGTCTATGAGCTACTCTTTGTCAAAATACGAAAGTATGACCACAATCACTGCACCCTTGTGTTAAGGTATCAATAGTAAATGCACACGAATTATAAGCAATGTTTTACAGTGGAAACTATCAGAAAATAATATAATTTCAATATTTGTTTCACTAGGATATTTTAAATACTCTGCATGTATATATACAAACCACATTTACAACATATTCAAAAGCTTTCGACAGCGAAATGACAACAACCAATTATGCCACAGAACTCTTCAAATTGAAAAGCAAATGAAAAATAAAAAGGCCACCGAATAAGGTCTCTCTACGAAATAGGGCAATGTACAATAAATATATCAAACTAAAATAAGGTACATAAAAGCTGAACATTGAAACTTATAGATATAGGGGATCTTTTTTTTTAAATTCATTAAAACATTAAGATACTTGTGTTTGAAAAATAGAGAAAGTTTGGTCAGACCTTCAATAGAAAAGGCTATATAATAAAAACTAAAAGGAAATTTATAATTAGTTTCAGAAACAAGTCACCCAGAGACGTAACATAAGTGTTCTCTCCCCTTGATATAACTGAAATACCACAGTAACAGCATCAACAGTTTAATGCAAATACAACAAATTATGCATTCATGTTCAAATTCATAACTTAACAAACATTTAATTGTGTCCCTTATATGAATTTCTTGATTCCACTGAAGGAAAATGATATCTTGAACTTTTTCTTTCTTCTGTGTTATTTATTTGAATTCCAATTTTCTGAGTGAAATTATGTAATCATAAGAAAAGTTAAAATCTAGTAATTCTTTATTTTACATACTGGTAATGAAATTACACATATTGTCATGAACTTCTTCTAAAATTAAAAACACACACTGTAGTTTAATGGTAAAACGTCTTGTCTAACAAGAGTTCTGAGTTTAAATATCAGCAGGAACATGAGTTGAAAGAAGCAGCTAAAAATAAAATCTTTGAAAATATACATGAAACCATTATGTTGTGGAGAATCATCAGAGTTGTCTCCCCAAAACACTTATCACATTATCATCCAGGTTTCTAGTAAAGTTATTTACTCCCTGTAACCTTTTTTTTCAAAAGCTTTTATAATTGAGGAAATCAAATTAGAAAAAGGCACTTGATCAACAATGATTACTCTTGAAAGCCTTCAATTCCCTAAGTCTGATCAAATCCTTCACTATCCATATTGTATAAATGACATATGTCATATGTATACATACATACTCAGTTGTTGAAACTTGTACTCATTAGGCAATAGCCTCCGAGACTACTGTAAGTTATTGTCATTGCCGCGTTAGCTTGCCCATGACAGCGGAGTGAGACACTGCAGTCAATTTTTCGGCGACGCCGGCGGCGGCCAATTTTACAAATAACTATATCGCAGCTACCCCTGCTGGAATTTTCAGAAACTTTATCAGATGTATTGTTTGGTCATGGGACATGTGGCATAATAACATTCAACACGGCAGCTAGTTTCATATAGTTTAATAAGCATAGAAACATGTAGAGACTCCGAGGCCGGCAAGGCCAGTCTGTATTAACAGTCAACCAAGCTAGTTTATATAGGGTTAGATTAAGCTATTACATCAAAATCTGCACTCATCTAATGTGACAGGTGTCAGACAGAAATATTGCATATATGTAGACAAGCCCCGTCATAAGAATAATACAAGCCCCGTCATCAGAAATAATGTCCATTATTTCACACCTCCCATTCTTATACAAAAACAGGAAATATAGGTGCAGGTGGGAGCTCACATGGAATATTATTACCCTAAACCAACAGTAACGTTTTAAACAAACAATATCAATGTTAAAACAAGAGTTGACATTAACAAACAAAAACTCGAAGTATCATGAGAAATATAACACACATGATCGTAGTATTCCGTATTAATTAAACAAGTTTATGATAAATAAGTGTCGTTTGATCTGTTTTTGGAATCTGTAATGTCCTTGATAGTGGTATAGACTGTAGCGGTTCCCATTGGTTGATAAACAGCATGCGTCCATGTTGAAAACCATCCAGGGTAGCGTTGGCAGGTTGAATGCATCCTAGTTTGTCTTTTGTTTTGTCAATCACATGATATATAAGTTCATATACACAATATGTTCATTGTTGTGTAAATTTGCATGTGAAGTGCACGCTTTTATGATTGAGTTATATATGAGTATAATGTGGTTTGGCTCGAATAATTTAGCCTGGTTATGTTAGTGACTGTATAACGTTGCTATAACAAGTATTTTCGTCTACGATTTGTGAAAGGTGGTATCATCTATGGATATGTAGAAATGTCCATTAACACATCTGAATATAGCAGTCATCCGGATCCATTTACACATCTGAATATAGCTGTCATCCGGATCGTGTGTGGTGAAATTACTGACAAAAACTGTATTCCATAGGTCATACATGTATAAAAGAAACAGTTTAATGCAACCAAGTTTGAAAACAGCTTTCAATGTGCACTGAATTTAATTATTCAATTAGCTATTATTAATTTGATATATGTAATACGGAATTAACTATGTGAGTAATTTTAAACGATAACAAAACATTTGAAGTAATTCTTATCTTCAAGTATATTTTATGTACATCTATTTCTATTTCTAGAAAGTAAGCCATACTGCTTTTAATCCTTACTCGAAAGTAAATACGGTTAACACCGTTTATGTTAGTATTTAAGTTATGCGCCCTATTCTAATATAGTTAGCCTTAATTGCCATTAAGGTCATCTGTGGACAATTTCTTTGTAGAAATCGGTCCTCCCGCTTATCAAGCGATTACATAATCATTTAAAATGCAAACTAGTTGGTATTTATTTTCCAGGACTTTAATTAATTCCTAATATTAGTTCAATACTCATTTGGTTCTAATAACATCCTAATTACGCATAACTCTTGCTCCATTGAGCTATGGCAAGATTCATATCCTGAATTCAAATCCATTTCTTCCTTGTCTTCATTCTTAAATGTGTATTCTTCCGTAAAAATAGTTTCCCTTTCAAATTCCTGGCGTCTTAACCTAGATTGTATTTCTTTTAACGTTAATTTAGCCTCAGAATTTGAAGTCGTGGAGTCGCTTCGCGACGATAATCTATCTCGCTGCGACCTTGTCATAAGTATTTTTACTCGCGGTAATGGGTTTTCGGTTTGCACAGGGCTAGACAAGTCTGACTGTGGGGGTATAACAAATCTGCAATTTATTATAGGATTTGGATCTATCCTTTTCGATATTGGTAAGTTCCAATCTTGAATGTTGGCATGACGTAGGTGGTCTGTGTTAACCGTGATTAACTGATTGTCCAGTAGATTTTTTAAAACTATGGATTTTGGGCCATTTACCTGAATTACTCTGAAATATGGCCGCCAATTTAGCTTTAATTTGCTTTATCTTAACATGGTTTTTGAAGTAAACTGCGTCATTTACCTCGAAATTAACGTCTTGCCTTGTTTTATTTTCTTTGATCTCTTGCCTTCATGATTGTTTTATAAACATCACAGTAAATTTGATGATTTCTTTCCAACATGTGTTTGTGAAAGTCTGTCCCGTAATATTTCGAACGACGATTTAAAAGGTTATCTAGAGGTAGGATTGGATCACGGCCAAAAAGTAAAAAATAAGGACTCTGTTTCATTGTTTCCGATATAGTGAACCTGATTCCTCCCAGTGCGGGATTCAAAACAGTATCCCAATTTTGAGGATTCTGTGGAATTAATTTCTTTATAATTGAAATAAGGGTGGAATGACTTCGTTCGTTTTTACCGATGGCGGCGGGATTAAATGGACTGCATTTGCGATGTTCGATCCTCAATTCAGACATAGTTTCTGTGAACATTTTTAATGTGAAACAAGACCCATTGTCTGATTTTTTTTTATTGGACATTCGTAACGACAGAAGATATTTTCATAGAACGCATTTATAACTGACTCGGAGGTAATATCTGGCGATGGAATCACTTCAGGATATCCAGTTAATTCGCACAGAAATACAATAAGATATTTATTGCCTGCTAATGTCTGACAAAAGGGTCCACAGCAATCAACTGATACCTCTGAAAAGGGGAAAGCTGGTATATTGATGCGACCTAACGGGGATTTTATTTGCTTTAAGTTAACTGATTGGCACTGGACACATGTCTCTACAAAAGTGTTTACTGTTTTAAAACAATTGGGTCAGTATAAATCTTGCTTGATTATACTGTATAATCTGCTTATACCTGGGTGTCCAATCTCATGTTTAGCCCTTAATATCAAATTAGTAAGGTGGGAAGGGACATAAATGCGTACACATAGAACAGTATCAGGGTTTGTTATGTAATGCAATATCTCATCAAATCAGATAAACTTCCTATTTTCATGTTTTGTAAGCGAATTTGTCTTAACCCTATGTTTTATTTGTTTGATGTCTTCATCTAAGTCTTGTTCGTGACTTAAATATAATTGAGATCATTCTGAATTATGGGGATGAGCTAAAGGTTGCGGTTGTTTTGAAAATTCGGCTATTTGTCTTACGTCAAGATCAGCGATATTAATGACATTAACTGACTGTGATATGTGGTCAGATGCGTTTAATTGCTCAATATTGTTGTCGTCTTCCGAATCTGAATGGTTAATTTCACGAGATAAAAAACCTGAAATATTTTGGGTCAAGACAGCCCCTATTGAAAGGTCTGACGCGTCCCAATATAAAATATAATCTTTGAATATATCAGGGCGAGCTAAAATAAATAGGAGTTGTTTCTAATCTGTTTATGATTTCTTGAAAACTGCGTTCGCAATCTTGTGACCACTCAAACTTAACATGTTTGTGGCTGAGACGGGTCAAAGGTACAGCTATATCAGCATAATTCCTTACAAACCTTCGGTAATAACCTGTAAATCCTAAGAATGATCTGACATCCTTAACATTCTTTGGAGTTTTTATATTTCTCAAAGCCTTTACTTTCTCTAAATCGGGTGAAATATCTCGAGAACTAATTTGGTGACCTAAATATATCGTTGAATCTTTAAAAATGTGCATTTTTTTGCTTTTAATTTAAGGCAATTTTCCCTTAACCTTCGGAAAATTTCCTCAACGTGGCGGAGATGATCTAATTTGTTGCGAGAAAAAATTAAAATGTCATCCAAATAAGCTACACTAAATTCTTCAAAACCCCTTAGTACCTTGTTTAAAATGCTTTGAAATCTAATTCCAAAAGGTAAACGGTTGAATTCGAAATGACCAAAGGGAGTACTAAATGCAGTCTTTTCCTTATCATACTCATTCAATTATATTTGATGATAAGAGTTTGACAAGTCTAAACGTGGGAAATGTTTTGATCCGTTTAGTGAAGCTAAAATGTCGTCTACAAGGGGAGTTTGTACGAAGTGGTCTTACATATGGCATTGATTTTTCTGAAATCGATGACAAGACCATCCCTTTTGTCAACAAGAATGCAGGGATATGAATGTTCACTGTGAGAATGTCGAATAATTTTAGCATTTAATAAATTATCCACTTTCTCTTTAAGAACGCCCCTTTCCAAAAAGGGAACACGATACGGCCTTGATTTAATTGGTTCACTAGTTTTGGTCTCTAGGGAGATTTTTTCAAATGGATATTTACCTAAATCAAATTCACTTTTTGAAAAAATGTAATTGCTAATTAATTTGTCAAGATTTTCATTGTCCTTATTGGGAGCCCGAAATTGATATGACGTTTCATGTAAACCATGTTCTGTATTTTGAGTGATATCCCTGTCAAGTGAGCATATATTTTGCACTAATCACGCAGAGTGGTCGCTCTTGGCCGTTGTCACTGATACACATTGGTCAATCGGTCTTAATTGTCCGATTATACAACCACGTTTTAAACGTATAGTTTTATTGGAGAAATGTGATAGTAGAACCTGAATGCGACGTTTCTTAGTTAGGAATGCTAAGCTGTGTGTAATATGTAGATACGGCTAACTGGTCATAAACCCTTCAGTCACAGACGCAACTTCATATGAAATATCATTGGAAATGGAGGGGTTTTGCTTTAATTTACCAGCCATTCTGTATGAAGTATGAGGTTTGAGTTCGGTTGTTTTGCATAGCCTGACAAGAGATGCAATATTGGCATCATCTTGCAATGCGATATACTGATCTCTTATTCTTATACAATTTAAATCAAAGTAGATTCTGCATGAATTTGC
Source organism: Serripes groenlandicus (assembly GCA_031761405.1). Taxonomy (NCBI): domain Eukaryota; kingdom Metazoa; phylum Mollusca; class Bivalvia; order Cardiida; family Cardiidae; genus Serripes; species Serripes groenlandicus. Next base: position 20,200 of record JASEVX010000662.1, read on the forward strand.
TGCAAAAAAGTATTTTCCCAGAATGACGTTCCTAGATAAATTGTCTGCTACAATAAAAGTATGGTTAATTCTTAGCTTATTTATTTTAATTTCAATATTAGCTGAACCTAAAACGTTAATCGCATCGCATGAGGCTAAACTCAACTTAATTCCAGTTTGATCTAAGTCTACATATGGTTTGAGAGATTTGAATACACGTGTATGTATGATGGAGAAACAGGCAACCGAATCTACCAACGCACAAGTCGAGAGGATCTGGATTCTGATAAGACAAGAGTTTGGTATAGAGTTGTCTTCCAAAATTGTATAGAACCGAAAGGAATTTAATTTCTCTGAACTGACGTCCTGATTACAGCCAGAGATTGCATGTTTTTTTATACTTATAATTGTTTTCTGATTTCGACTTCAATTGCAGAAATTGTTTACAATTTGATTTGCGATGTCCAATCTTTCTACAAAAAAACCATTGTATGAGTCTATTTTCCTAATGTAACCAGTTTGTGAAGGTTTAGAGAGTCGGCGGTCAAAATTTCCACTACGACTGTTAAAAAAGACCTAGCTGTGCATTGAGAGAATCGCCTTTCAACATTTCCAATACGACTGTCTAAAGTGGACCTAGTTGTGCATTGTTGCCTGCGGCTAATATACCTGTCATGATGACCCTTTCTACCTGGGGAACACATTTTACACTTTCCCACAATATTAACAGTAACATGTTTTTGTTCTAAAATTGGATTTTCGCGAATGTCTGATCTTCTTTTAAACCTTATTATAACATTGTGTACATTTACTGCTAAAGAAACTGCATTTTGAAACGTACTAGGATTTTCTCTTATAAGATGTGTTTGTATATTTTGATAAATTTAACCATCTATAAAGAAACCTACAATTTGTTTGCAATTAAATCTAGTGCATTGTTAAAACCGAGGTAAGTTTCTGGTACTAATCCTAAATATATCGTTGAATCTTTAAAAATGTGCATTTTTTTGCTTTTAATTTAAGGCAATTTTCCCTTAACCTTCGGAAAATTTCCTCAACGTGGCGGAGATGATCTAATTTGTTGCGAGAAAAAATTAAAATGTCATCCAAATAAGCTACACTAAATTCTTCAAAACCCCTTAGTACCTTGTTTAAAATGCTTTGAAATCTAATTCCAAAAGGTAAACGGTTGAATTCGAAATGACCAAAAGGAGTACTAAATGCAGTCTTTTCCTTATCATACTCATTCAATTATATTTGATGATAAGAGTTTGACAAGTCTAAACGTGGGAAATGTTTTGATCCGTTTAGTGAAGCTAAAATGTCGTCTACAAGGGGAGTTTGTACGAAGTGGTCTTACATATGGCATTGATTTTTCTGAAATCGATGACAAGACCATCCCTTTTGTCAACAAGAATGCAGGGATATGAATGTTCACTGTGAGAATGTCGAATAATTTTAGCATTCAATAAATTATCCACTTTCTCTTTAAGAACGCCCCTTTCCAAAAAGGGAACACGATACGGCCTTGATTTAATTGGTTCACTAGTTTTGGTCTCTAGGGAGATTTTTTCAAATGGATATTTACCTAAATCAAATTCACTTTTTGAAAAAATGTAATTGCTAATTAATTTGTCAAGATTTTCATTGTCCTTATTGGGAGCCCGAAATTGATATGACGTTTCATGTAAACCATGTTCTGTATTTTGAGTGATATCCCTGTCAAGTGAGCATATATTTTGCACTAATCACGCAGAGTGGTCGCTCTTGGCCGTTGTCACTGATACACATTGGTCAATCGGTATTAATTGTCCGATTATACAACCACGTTTTAAACGTATAGTTTTATTGGAGAAATGTGATAGTAGAACCTGAATGCGACGTTTCTTAGTTAGGAATGCTAAGCTGTGTGTAATATGTAGATACGGCTAACTGGTCATAAACCCTTCAGTCACAGACGCAACTTCATATGAAATATCATTGGAAATGGAGGGGTTTTGCTTTAATTTACCAGCCATTCTGTATGAAGTATGAGGTTTGAGTTCGGTTGTTTTGCATAGCCTGACAAGAGATGCAATATTGGCATCATCTTGCAATGCGATATACTGATCTCTTATTCTTATACAATTTAAATCAAAGTAGATTCTGCATGAATTTGCTGCAAAAAAGTATTTTCCCAGAATGACGTTCCTAGATAAATTGTCTGCTACAATAAAAGTATGGTTAATTCTTAGCTTATTTATTTTAATTTCAATATTAGCTGAACCTAAAACGTTAATCGCATCGCATGAGGCTAAACTCAACTTAATTCCAGTTTGATCTAAGTCTACATATGGTTTGAGAGATTTGAATACACGTGTATGTATGATGGAGAAACAGGCAACCGAATCTACCAACGCACAAGTCGAGAGGTTCTGGATTCTGATAAGACAAGAGTTTGGTATAGAGTTGTCTTCCAAAATTGTATAGAACCGAAAGGAATTTAATTTCTCTGAACTGACGTCCTGATTACAGCCAGAGATTGCATGTTTTTTTATACTTATAATTGTTTTCTGATTTCGACTTCAATTGCAGAAATTGTTTACAATTTGATTTGCGATGTCCAATCTTTCTACAAAAAAAACATTGTATGAGTCTATTTTCCTAATGTAACCAGTTTGTGAAGGTTTAGAGAGTCGCCGGTCAAAATTTCCACTACGACTGTTAAAAAAGACCTAGCTGTGCATTGAGAGAATCGCCTTTCAACATTTCCAATACGACTGTCTAAAGTGGACCTAGTTGTGCATTGTTGCCTGCGGCTAATATACCTGTCATGATGACCCTTTCTACCTGGGGAACACATTTTACACTTTCCCACAATATTAACAGTAACATGTTTTTGTTCTAAAATTGGATTTTCGCGAATGTCTGATCTTCTTTTAAACCTTATTATAACATTGTGTACATTTACTGCTAAAGAAACTGCATTTTGAAACGTACTAGGATTTTCTCTTATAAGATGTGTTTGTATATTTTGATAAATTTAACCATCTATAAAGAAACCTACAATTTGCATGTCAATTAAATCTAGTGCATTGTTAAAACCGAGGTAAGTTTCTGGTACTAATCCAATAATGTGATCTGCGAAATCTTGAATACTTTCAGAATAAGTTTGCCTGATATTTTGTAAAGCCGAAAACTGAATGTAAATGCCAAAACGGTTTGATAATATGTTTTTGAAATCAGTCCAATTAAGATCAGGGTTTTCATCCAGAGTACGCCGTATAAAGTCTGAGGCTAACCATTCACTAAATCTGTACGCAAAAAATTTCTTTTTAATATTTGGAAGATTGTGTAGAAAAGAAGTTTTCTCAATCTCTATTATCCACTTTTTGAATTTTAAAGAATCCCCTCCAAAGATAGAAACCAAATTTGAATTGAAACCTGAATTTGATAAATGATCAGTTAAATTTTGTAAAAGTTGCGTTATCTTTTTCTCAGCCATGTTGACACACAAAAAATAACAATGAAAAGTCAAGTAAAAATCACCAACCTTTGTTTCCTAGTGGTAGTACCTCGGATGTTCGCATCCGACGTGAAGCGGCACCAAAAAGACCCGTGTGGCATAATAACACTCAACACGGCAGCTAGTTTCATATAGTTTAATAAGCATAGAAACATGTAGAGACTCCGATACGGCAAGGCCAGTCTGAATTAACAGTCAGCCAAGCTAGTTTGTATAGGGTTAGATTAAGCTATTTCATCAAAATATGTACTCATCTAATGTGACAGGTGTCAGACAGAAATATTGCATATATGTAGACAAGCCCCGTCATCAGAATAATACAAGCCCCGTCATCAGAAATAATGTCCATTATTTCACAGCCATCATTCAACGTCAAAATGTTCAAGGTCATACTCCTAATGGTATATTTTTTAAACTTTGTCAGATGTATTGTTTGGTCATGGGACATAATTCAACGTCACAACATATAATTTAGCAGAACTTGACCTTGGTTAGGTAAATAAACCTCAAAACCTTAAAACTTAACCTTGCTAAACTTTGACTCTAGATGCTATATTCTTTATTTAATCTTCATGAAAGTTCATCTAAACATTTGTTTCCATCATTTAACATCAAAATTACAAAGCTCAAGGTTATAGTTTGCCAAAACTTAACCTTGGTTAACTTAACCCTGGTTAAGTTTCTTAACCTTGGTTTACATTTACTGTACACATAACTTTTCTCATTCATTGTTCATGACAGTTTATCAGAACATTTATCTCCATCAAAATTGGTCAGGTTCAAAACTAGGGCACGATCTCAATTGTTAGAATAACCTTGTGAACACTCTATAATTCACTTTTGATATTCTATCTTCACGAAATTAATCAGAACAATTGTCTCCATCAAGTCTCAGTCAAGTTTTAAACTGGTCATGGGGTTTCATAAACTAGGTCACTATGTCAAATTTTGGAATACTATTCTGAACACTCTAAATGTCTACTTCTTTCTTCAATATTTACGAAATTAAACCGCTATATCAAATCTAGGTCAGAATTACAAGAAGGTCATGAGGGATCAAACACTAGGTCACTAGGTTATATGTTTGAATAGCCTTGTGAACACTCTAGAAACCACATTGTTCATTCATGGTTCATGAAAAGTTATTAGATCACATCTTGGTCCAGTTCAAAACTTGGTAATGGGGTAGGTCGAACACTACGTCACTAGGTCAAATGTTCGAATAAGCGTGTGAACACTCTGAAAGTTATGACAGTTTATCAAAACATTTGTTTCCATCATTTAACGTAAAAAATACAATGGTTAAGGTAATAGTTTGGCAGAACTTGACCTTGGATAGGTAACTTAATCTTAAAACTTAACCTAGGTTAATTTTTACTGTAGAGGCCACATTTTTAATTCATTATTCATGAAAGCTTATCAGAACACTGATCGCAAGAACGTGAGAATGCAATAGAAAGCATTTTAACCCTCGTTCTTAGTTTAAAGAAAAACTGGACACCTTTGCAGCAGTCTAATTTTTAAACATTGGGTAAAAGTTTAAATTACTGAAGACATGAACTTTCTCCTTTTCTCAAAAGGATATTACTTTTGCCTCGGTATGATAATAATAATTTCACGGATAGTGTTCAAAAAGGTAGATAACCCTTGTACAACTATATCAGCTAAGCAGTTGATATACATTAAAAGTGTTATATTTATGTAATTTCAATCTTTACTTTAAACATTAACAGAAGTCTAGACCTACATACCATGTAAATTCATTTTAGTGTTATTTAGTTTATAACTTTATTAGCCACGTATGTATTATCATAATTATCTTTTATTAATCCGTTTTTAAAAGTGGAAAAAATGCAAAAAACAACACAACAATATAAATGTTAACAGGATGAGCGCCCTCTGTCATTGATGCATACAATATGTCAATGATTCATTCCAAGTGACTGTTGGGAGCCCAATTACAAATTAAAAACATGTTTTACGAAATTGATTAGGTGGGGATGAAGATATTTGTTTAATTTCTGTTGGTTTGTTTTATCAGAGTATGTTCTTTTCAAATTAGTTTCAAGCCAAAACAAACCATTCTTAAGCACCTATATTTCATCCTGTAAGGGTATTATATTAAGATTTTGAGCATATTCGGAAGTTTTAAACTCGTGTCAAGAGCAAGTGTCATCGTAATGTTACGATCGTTCCTCATCGAACATGGATAAGAAATCAAGCAAAGTGCCATGCATGTTTTCTGACACACATAAACTACTTGGTGGACGTCGATATAACATTGACATATTTCTCAATATAATAAGGCAGACACTTTAAAATGCTTTTGCCTAAACCTGCTGTCAAATTTTCCCTTGATTCTTAATGTCTTAAATGTGTATAATGGTGAGGTACTCCTGTTTTCTATTGCCAGTTTCATAATATTTACTATTTTTGATATGATCTTTCAATTTCTTAACAATAAAGACATACATATTAGCTGCAATTGTTATTTCCTTTCACATTTTCACACCTTTCTGCAGCCCCAGGCCGTCAGCACTTTCAGTACTTTGATTTTGGAACTGCACTTACTTCAAACTGTTCTTAAACAAGTTAAACACCTTTCTAAACAATAACAAGATAAACGTAGAATTAGAAATTACAAAAAGTTTATCTTTGAAAACCATTGGAAATCATCATTTACATTATAATTCTAGTAAAACAATATATCTTTAAAATCAAATACAAAAATCAGTTACAACAATTTACGTTTTAATTTGTCATCTTTATAAAAAATCAGAGTTGTCCGAATTTCCATTACAGAAGAAAATGTGGAAAAACACACAATATCTCCTTAAAATACTCAAAAAGTATTTCTATATATTGTCCATACGCTATGATAAAAATGATCGTAATGATAAGTTGGGGAATCCCTCTCGTGTTACTATAAATAGCCCGTCTCGATACGGTCCATAGAGCATTTTCCCATACTAGTCCGGTTACAGGGCCCCTGTCAGAAGATATTGAAATGTGTAATGTGGATATAGGGTAATATGTTCATTAGTATCTACTGGAGACAATGAAACATAAATGGATTTTATGACTACATAAAAGTATTTATGTTATTGTTGACACGCTTTAATCTTTAGTGGTTAACACTAAGCGGGGTTCACTAAGCATGGTTGATTCAGTTGCTATGGGGCATGTATTTGTCACTTGATAGAGCCTGCAGGGTGTCTGTGTAATGTGACTGGTTTTAGCTAATCACTAGCTCTATTCCTGTCACGTGATTGAGTTACGCACTGGGGCGTGCATCGGTCACGTGACGGGGCCTGCAGAACGTAGGTAATGTGGCTGGTATCAGCCAATCACTGGCTCTATCTCTGTCACGTGGTTTTGATATTAATAGATACTGTATCAGGTGAATCAGATCAACCAATCATCTGCCTTCATCCCCGCTTGCAGATTTTCTTTGTTTCAAACATTTACGAGAAGGAATTTTGTTTTTTAACCTCCAACCTCCCTTTCCACCTCCTAATTTTGTTTTATACTTTATTTTATATGTTTACTATCTATTTATGTTAATTTCTTTTTCATTTTTATCTCTGTGGCGGTTGTGTCGCCCAGATATGGAAAACTGTTTAATATTCATATAAGTTTATTATGAATGTTATTAAATTTAAGGAATTGTTATTCTAAAATGCCCAATTTCAACTTCAAACACATTTTACGTTTACTCATTTTCCCATACTAGTCCGGTTACCGGCCCCCTGTCAGAAGATATTGAAATGTATGATGTGGATATAGGGTAATATGTTCATTAGTATCTACTGGAGACAATGAAACATAACGTATAATAATAATGTCAAGTGTGCAACGACCTTTTTCCCCCTTGCTCGATTCGGGCAATAATTTCCGTAAATTATTTTTCTCATGATCCACCACATCAGAATTTGCCTACCGACCAATGCGCCGGCGTTTTTAATTTAAATCATAATTATTTTCGGAATCTTGCACATGGCCTGACCTCCATGCGCTGACGTCACAATCATCACTTTCCGCAGAGAATATTTAACGTGCAATGATGCGCTTTAAAAAGAATATTGTACCTGAGCAATGTTTGTTGGGATTGGCATTTAATCATTTTATGTCCAAAATTATAAAGAATACGGTATTTATTTGTACGTTTTCGAAGTATAAAATATATTTATTAGACCATGTTTAAAATCGTCGTTTGAATAATCTTTCGCTGAATGTTGCAAATTGTGACGTCAATGCATGGCAGTCAGGCCATCTGCGTATTTCCAAATATAATTAACATTAAGCTTAAAAACGCCGGCGTGTTGGTTGGTTGGCAGATTTTGATGTGGTGGATAATGAGAAAAATCATTTATGAACCTTTCGCTAGCTGGGACCAGGTCGGTTGAGACGTTTTTCTGCGCAAATTATTGAACGAATCGAGCAAGAGGGTAAAATGTCGTTGCATACTTTCAACATATACTGTGTTTTCGGCTGTGTGTTATGCAGATTTACGGCCAGATCGAGGAGTTTAGTAAAGGGAATTGAGTGCTTAAAAAACAACTGTTTACGGCAAATCATTTTAACGCCATTTCTTTTTCTTTTTTTCCGCCATTGGCGAGTTTGGCGAATTACAGCGGCTTGTCAATATTATTATACTATATGGACCGTATAGAGGGGCTTTTTGTAGTAACACGGGATGGATTCCCCCAAATTATCATTACGATCATTTTTATCATAGCGTATGGACAATATAGAAATACTTTTTGAGTATTTTAACGTAGTATTGTGTGTTTTTCTACATTTGCTTCTGTAATGGAAATTCGGACGCCTGTGTTTAAAGACAGCATTATATTGTTTGCATGATATGCTAGATATAAATTATATGATATATTGATTAGTATGGTAATTATACGGTGTATATGTAACATAACCTGCATCATGTATACTTTGTAGAAATTTGTTATACGCTCAATGTCATTTCCTTTTTATTAACTCGTAAGAATAATCATAACTATGGAATTTGAAAATAATTAACCAGTATATGATTATGTTATTGTTTTGCTTATTGCATAACCACATAATCTTTGAATTTTGGATTTCAGTCGTCTGTCATGACATTTGGAAAATTACAGTAAATATACATAAACTAGTTTATAACCTAAATGTCAGTTATTTTAACTAATTAGCAAGTATATTAGTGAAAGAAAACGTATTTCTATACACATAAATATCGAATTTAAATAAATTGAATAGACGATCAATGCTTTATCCATATCTTTTGAATGAACGTTATTTATTAAACGATCAAAATGGCGGCCCCTGTCAGCCAGTTTTGACTTTTTTCTGAAAGTTATTGAAAATAATGTAATGTGACTGTTAACGTGGACGAATGAAACCTATATATGATATTATTTTCGTTATGGATACATTACGTCTGAACAGCCGAGAGTTTCAAAATGATTTTCTTACTTAGACACAAACGAATTATAGAATATTTAATATAATGTAAATGTACGAATTCTTAAATCAGTACATACATGTTACCAATGCATACATATATCAACGACCGGTGTGTCATTTGTCATAATTACTATTATAAGTATAACAACTTGTTCTGTTGAGTATTAGGGGATTGTGGGCCATCAATGCCCTTTTGTAATAATATTACAAATTGCGCTGGATTCTTTACTCTGATAAGCCATCCATTTCATAAAAATATTCTATTTTAGACAAAACGAAGTTAGGAATTTTAATTGAAATGTACATCGTTGAAAAACGGTACATATACTTAACGAAAGCATCAGTGGTTAGCAATTTCAGATAGCAGTGTATATAATTCACGTCATCGTTCCAGTGCCCATACCCGTACATGTATGGAAAATACATCAAGTCACATGCTTACTTTCTCCGACTAATTTTAGTATGTAATATACCTTTCATTCAATTATTTCTCAATTTTAACCTGTCGACCTAGTCTATCTTTCTACTTTCTCGACCTAGTTTACCTGCCGACCCTTTCGACCTAGTCAACCTTATTGACCTGACGATCTAGTCTTCCTGCGACCAGGTCAACTTCTTCATCCTCTCAACGTTTGAATGAATCTGCGTTGTTCCACTGAATGCTTTTATAACATTGAATAGATGACAAAAAAAAAAAAAAATGTTTATCAATTGCGTATTAATAAAGAAATAAACATTTTTAAAAATAAATTTCGCATTAATACAAAAGTTGCGATGCACTAATTAAGTATTATACTAGACCTGGGTTATTATGCCTGTAATACATAATCAGAGGCTTATCAACCGATTCACAGATCGATATATGACCAACCTAACCATAACTCTAGTCCTTGACCTTAACACCATCCCGAACCCTAAGCCTAACCCTTCCTTGTCTCTCAGGATTGGTGGATAAGCATTACGACAGACTCGCTTGTGTCATGAAAATTGAGCATGCAGTTTTTGTAAATTACAAAGAAAATGCCGCAATATACCTGAATAATATTTCATTGCGGCGTAAAACACACAACAATGAATTGTTTTCGTCAGTAGTTTTCTGTTCATTTGTGGTTATTTGACTTTGAAATCATAACGGCTTTGATGATCTCGATAATGTATACACATGTATTATTATACATGCAATAATCTACTAGATAAAGAGCATATTTAGACGTTTCATCATGTTCATTTCTTTTTCAGATATATCTGATGCAATTAAGGAACTCTGTAAAAGCCTTAAAGACGAGCAGGGTAATAATGCTACAGGTGTCGCTTGTAGGAATAAGGATGCGTTCGATTTAACGGTTATTTCTAACGATCGAGAAATTGATAAAGATATCATCGTCAAACAATGCGAGGAATATGAGCAACATTTACGTATCGACATACGAAAAGTTACGGATGAAGGTTATCGTGTTATACATTCAGATGTCTTCATGGAATGCATTGACTCAGACAATTTTTTGCAAGATATGAATAGAATTAACACCATAATTTCAAACAATTTAAAGAGAATATATACTGATGCGCAACACGTTAATAGTGTGTTGTTCTCACCTGTTCGATCTGTAGGTCACATGGAAAACGATCATAAATTGTTAAAAGAACCTTGTATAGTCGTGTACGTAGATGTCAAGTTTGACAAAGGACGTGTTCCTATTGACTGTATTGAAATTCCACGATGGATAGAAGGTGTCAGAACCGATGTTCGAGAAGGCATGAATGAATGCTTGATGAAAAGTTGGCCGACTGAATACAACAATCCCGTTACTGTTGGGTGTCAAATCTCAACAATTCAGCAAACCGGGTCTATGGGACCAATTATTGATATGGGCTCTAACAAAGTAGGATTCCTTACCTCGTTACATGTCCTAGTGCCAGAGTCTTTGTATCCCTCATGTTTTGATGGATCGATTGATATTGATAAAATGAATGATAAATCAGTGTACCAACCAGTATATAATACGTATGAATGTGAAAAACTAAAGGTGGGAGATATAAAGTTCTTGAAAGGTAGGAATGGGCTTGACTCCCGATGTGAACCTGGCTTTGAAATGGCGGTTGTAGAACTACTGACCCGTAAACCTACTGGTGGTGGATTTCCATTAGATACATTTGCTTTAACCGGTAAGTATATAAACAGACAGGCATTTATCCTTCAGTTGTCCGTTTTCTTCCATTCAAACCTAATAGCCCGAATCACCACGTTCTGCAAAGTTAGTCGCAACGGATTTACCTTGAGAATCCTTCTTAAAATCAGTACCAAGGATTCCGAGCATAATATAAAAAAACGTAACGTTACGTTACATATCATCATGCAGTCATAGGGTAAATATCCCCACTTCGAATTATATAGTTCTACCGAGTTTTATTTTCTTATGGTCGCTGCCCATCAAACAAGAACAATCGTATGTTCCAAATAACTGGCATAAATTTGTCAAAATTGTTCCGTGCTTTGCTAGAAAAGATATATGTGAAAGCATATTGGGAAAATAAGTAATTGCTCATGCTTATTGATGTTTAGGTCACCCGCATCAAAGGAAACGTCACATCTAGATATATTTGTGTGTGAAGCTTTTAAACTTATAAGATAAAGATGCGTGCATCAGTCACAGGAAATATAAGTGTTCGCGTTTCATTGACTTAGGTCAAACGTCAAGTTCTATGACACTAGCGTCAATTAGCGTCCCAACGATGTCATAGCATTATTATTTCTCATCTGTTTGTTTTTCAATGTAAACTGAACACATGCTCACAAACATCGTCTCTTAAATGAGTTCATGAATTAACCTAGGTCAAATGTCAAGGAAACACTGATTATAGTATGTCTGTACGAAACGACGCGATCCATCTAGCACTATGTCAAGGTCACAGCGACTAAAATGATTTTGCATATATCTATTGTCAAGCTACCTTGTCTTATTCAGCTAGGTCAAGGTCAGACCGACTCTAAAACTTCCATACACAACGACTTCATTGCTCTATAATTTTCTTTTGTTGACAAAATTCTTTCATACTGCATACACAGGTTCAGTGTCAAATAAGCTTTCAATGGTAAGTGTCTAACAGACAGTGATTATAATGTTTCTGTACGAATCGACGTTATCCCTCGAGCACTTTCATCTGAGGATTGAATTGTTTTCATACTGCTTACACCGGTTCAGTACGGGATCTCGTTTAACTGATTTAGGTAAAGGTTTAGACAACAATGACTATACTATATATATACAAAATTACACTCGAAGGGGATTTGTATGGTCTGCGATGCTATTGTTATTACGGTTACTATCAATATAATAACTTTTATTGTTTAATAGATTATACTGAAGAAAACCCAATGGAATACACAAGTGGAGAAACCATTCACATACCAAAAAAGCAATGGCGAAAAATGGTAGAAAAGTGTGGTGCCATCACTGGACATACAACTGGTAAATTTGTAGGCATGACGTCGTGGATGAAGATGAAAATGTACGGAAATAACAGCCTACCGGTTGAATTTGCAAGGCAAATCACAATCCTTAGTACTACATATACGAAGGATGAATCTAATAACTGGGTTTGGGCTCCCTTTGCAGCACCGGGTGATTCGGGCTCCTTGGTGTTAACAAAAGAAAACGGACAACTGAAGGCTCTTGGTATACTTATGGGGAGAAGCTCTGACAATTCATACTGCGTCACACCAATCAAACCGATTATTGATGAATTGTATAACAATAGTAAATGTTGGTCACTGAAGACGTTTCAAACACATTCCGAAGAATCAATGGAAATGACTTGAACTGATAAGACGATATGCGTGATTATACTTGTTAGTGCATTCAAGCTCTATTTTAACACAGTTTTTAATATATCGGCAGGTGACAAATGTTTACCTATAACACCCTTGTTTATAGTATTGCTTGTTTTAAAAAGAGCGTATCTCTCGATTACAGTTGTGTTATCATTGAAAAGTAATTTTGATTTTCGACAATATTGTTTAATCATTTATCTACAGTTGACATAATTATGCAGGTTACCATTGCTTTAGTGTGTAACAGTATGTACACTATAGTCACTGATATCATTACAGTAGATTTCTTGTTTTAAGTATTTTGGTAAAAAGACGAATTTGATATATCAAAGTATAACCGGTGTAGAAGTAGACTGATTTGCCAGGGTTCTTTCTAACAAGTAGGAAATGTCAAATGTCGCCTGCTGAAGATGCGTCAACATGTGCTTGCATGTGGAAAATTGTTAAAAACCAGTAAATCAATATGAAGAATATTTTATCACTTTTAAGAAATATATTAAATAACCAGCACATCCTGTATAACAAATATGACTCCTCTGTTGTCATAGATATATAATGAAAGCAATTATGTTTTATATAAGTAATGCTATACACTGGGCTCTGCGGAATAGTCATTGTATTTTGTTATGATTGGTGTTTGTTTTAAGCTGGCTATCACACTTGTAATGTGCATACAATATAATTGTGATCGAGTTGTTTGCAACTGGCAAAGGAGCCAACGAAGGGAAAGGGGTACAATGGTCATTAATTATAACAGCACATTTCTGAACACTTTCAAGTTTCAAGTTTTATTTAATGTGATATTTTAGGCCACCGGCCCATACAATTGATGCAGCATAAGTACATAGCATGTGAAGTGAGAACAGTATTTACATAATAATGATACAGACAAATAATACAAAAACTCGGATATCCATTACATATTATACTTCTAAAAGTTAAAGGATATGGCTAATGTTAGAACAATAATACGAATTTTAGATTGACTAGGATGATTTTAAATGCAAAACTGGAAGAATAGACTTTGTATGAGACATATCGTCAACTTTCTAAAAAAAGGAAAACCAACTACATGTATATATTGCAAATCAGAGTAATACAATTATTATTCAAAATAATTAAGATATGTTTTTCTTAATTTAAAAGCATCCTAGATGAACATAGCTAGATTTCTTATCAAAAAACCTTGTTGCGAAGACAGCAGATTGTACAACTTATGAATACTAGGTTATTTGAAAACATTATGTAGGAGATATCTACAGCGCAAATATTAATACAATTGGAATATCATAATACAATGGTATTCATCCTTAATAGCAGTTTCACAATACATACATGTACGAAATCCTTTTATGATATCTCTGTATCTTCCTTCCTCTATCATTAAACAATGACAACTACTGCGAAAGGAAGCTGGAGAAGAGCGAAATTTCTTTATATCTATGTTTAAGACATATGGTTCTGTAATGGTTCTAATGTAAACTCTCTTTTAAATTGTTTATCATGAAATAGTTTGCTATTGACATTACACTTCGCTACCAAGGTATGCATGTACTGATCAGTCAGTCGTTGAGTATACACTTGTAAAAATATCTTAGTATCATCAACTGACTGACTGGCCTATACATAACTAAAACCGTTAGAATTCAAACTTTTCCTAATATTTGTTACCCAAATGTTGTGTCCCATATTGTCGTAAGGCTGCACATGTCTGGAAAATGTCAAATGATTAGCATCAGTCAACTTGTGAAAACCGTTTTGCCTAAAACGAAAAATACTACAAATACCATGTGCTTTCACATGCATTACATAAATAAATGAAGGTCAGAAAATTGTTCCATAATTTCGTGAACAAGTGACAAAACACCTAGACTTAATCAAGAAAAGGCTATAATTGAACAGGTACAACACTCTACTGTTTGAGCACGTTTATTCTTAACATCAGAGCAACTCTAATAATCAGTATTAACGTTGTCCTCATGAGTAGACTAAACAAAACCGGTTGTCACGTTTGAAACCATTGTAGTGTCTTTTTTTCTTGTTCCGCTATGTTTCTTATATTATATAAATTTATATAGTGTCTTTTATCTTTTTTGATATATATATATATATATAAAACACCCAATAAAAAACATCAACAAGCAAACCCAAACAGCGTTAAATTGTGTAATATTGTTTTTAAAGATTTGGAATGTTAAGGTTATGAGGTATATATGAAATATCTGTGAGTGCTCCCTAGACATTCAACATTACAAAGAAGCAAAAAATTGTCTGTGTAGTATAATAATTAAGCATTTAATTATATATTGCAACTTCAATCAGCATGCTTCATCTTGAGCATATAATTTGGTATTGTATTATTGATGAAAACTCCTTAAAAACTATCAAACAGTTGTGTTGCATTGACGTACGTTGGATAATCTTCGATATTCGGGTCATATCCATGTTCTTCATTATCCAACCAATTCATTTGCGTTGCCAAAATATATTATGAGGATATAGCACCGGTATAAGGATATAGAAGTCTGCTGCATAGAAAACAGTCCTTGTTGGTCACGATGGTTGGTTGAGAGCGCGAATGGTGAAACATAACTCTAAACATAGACCACAATTACACAAGCGAAACTGAATCGGAATCGGACTTGGATAACTCACAATCGAACCATTATGTCCCTCATTGTTCAATTCCACTGGCTCAGATGTCGGATTCCTCCAATCAATGTTGATTGGTAAGAAAACATGACCGCCGCTTTCAACACTTGTTCAGTTATATCAAGGCTTTTCCGAGGTAATTAAGCAGTACTACTGGTCTGTATATCATAACGCTAACCCCGCAACCCTGAACGCCAAGGAGCGCAGCCATTACTACCACTGTTTAAAGTCTTTGGTATGACCCGGTTGGGAATCGAACCGCAATTTGTTGTTTCTAGTGAGACCTTTAAACGATTCCTTCATAACATGTTGATTGGTCGAAAGGAATGGCTGCTAGGAGTGGGGTTGTTTTACCTTACATGGCTAAAGTGATATAATCGTTTCCAAATGCAGTTGAGTGATACTGGCCTTTTTGTACCCCTTGTATGATAACATAATATAATCAAAGTGAACCGGGATATTTGTTACGAGAAGCCGATACTCTAACTCTGGCGCATCTTCTTTGTAATGGGTTGAGATAAAAAATCAACGTCACTTCACGTAAACACAGACACTCAGGACTGTGATACCAGTGAAGGTTCAGATCTGTCGGGGCATCCGTACAGTCTGATCAAAATCTTCCATGATCACCATCTAGTAGTTAATAAATGAGTTTATAAGGTAATGGATTGAGATAAAAAAGGGCCGGCACGTCAAATGAACAAAACATTCAGGACTTTGCTACCAGTGAAGGTCCAGATCAGTCAGGGCATCTGTACAGTCTGATCAGGATTTTCCGTGTTCGCTATCTAGTAGTAAATAAACGAGTTTATAAGGTAATGGGTTGAGACAAAAAGGACCGGCATGTCACGTAAACATTGACCTTCAGGACTTTGCTACCAGTGAAGGTCCAGATCAGTTTGGGCATCCATACAGTCTGATAACAAATCTTCCATATACTATATATGTATAAGCAAATGAATAGATACATACATTTAAATAAACATAATTTAAATCAAAGTACTGAAGTACTGGTAACGAATTATTTTGAACATTTGTAAAATCTAATTTATGAATGCAATTGATCATGCTATTGCACAATTTAGTCTATTTTATTATTATTAATATTTTTGTCCAGAGATTTTTTTTTATCAGTTGACAGTTTTAGTAAATGTAGCATTTCAACGGCGATGCGAGCGTTTAACATGCACACTAACTCTTTCCCTGAGCTCTGCGTAAAGTCTGTCAAAACACCCATGGCATATTTGTGAGATTTACATTGTTAGTTCGATTTGTTTTCGTCACCAGGGGCGGATCCAGGATTTCGGCTTATATTATAACTATGTTTCATGAGAGTGTATTAATTATTATAAATCTATAATGTTTAACAAATTGCATAAAATAAGAATTAAAAAAAAAGAAAAAAGAACAGTTCCTATTAGGACTCGAACTCGCGTCAAGAAGTAGTCCATGATTAGTAGTTTGATACAACGTTTGAGCGTTACTTTCGTATATATATTAAGCTAACAGAATGCGCGCGTATGTAAACCATGATCTATAATTAGAAAGCCCCTTTGATCATCGTTATGTGGGGTCGACTTCTAGTGAATGGGCATACGACTAAAATTCATACTCGTGGCTTATACGTACCTGCCGACAAATGAAATATATATGCGCGTACTGTTAATTTGATATTTTCTAGAAAATTGATTATCTATGATGATTCGATAGTATAATTATGACTTCACTGTATTGAAATAACACGTAGAAGTCATTTTAATATCGAAAAAATACTAGGACTATTTAGGTGCAGCGAATGTGTATTCTAAGCGGAAGTGTAGTTTAACCGTGACTTCCGGAATCAAACACGATCGCGTTAACTGTATTATTTTTTGAGAAAAAATAATTCGTTAAAAATCAATTGTACAAATAACTATGAACATTTATATAAGTACTCGCCTCCAAAATTGTATTCTTCGTTTCTAAATGCATACACATTTTAAATAACTGTTCAAAGCATCAAGTAAAATTAACAAATATTATTCAGATGAAAATGGAGATCACATCAAATTTCCTAAGTCAATCAAGGGCAATAACTCCATATTTAGGATACAATGGAGTTCTCTAACCTAAGTGTGTGATGATCCGGAACAAATGTGTGAAGTATGAAGGGTATTGGAGTTATAAATGAAAATGACAGCTTGCCCTTAAACATTGAACGGACGCCGACACCGGGGCGAGTAATAAAGCCCTCATTATTCTTCGTATAGTCAGGCTAAAAACGAAACTATAACGTTGAAATGTTAAATCTAACTGAGTCCAAAAATAGCAAAAAGTTAAAAAAAAAAATCAAATGTTTGACAACTAAACCCGTTTGATATGTTTAACAAGTATAATTGATAAATAAATTATCATAATAAGAAAGGAGTGTGTAACAAATGTTCTATCTCAAATTGTCAAAATCAGCCAAAAGTCGTGTTTTTTACCCCGAAAAAGAATGTCACACCCAGCATCTTCAGCAATCAATGTGAAAAAAAGGTATAATATGTAGTTGTATTCCACATATGAAAGTCCTAACACAAGTACTTAATGATAACAAGTAAAAATGGTAAATGAAAATACCAACTTGCCCTAAAACTTTAACCACCCAAAATCATGTGTTTTACCCAAAAAAGAAGGTCACACTCAGTATCTTCAGCATTCAATATGAAGAAAGGTATTAGATGTAATTATATTCTAAATATAAAAGCCCTAGCACAAGAACTTATTGAGAAAAAAAAAAAGAAATGAAAATGCCAAATTGCCCTGAAACTTTAACCACCCAAAATCACTCAGCATCTTTAGCATTCAATGTAAAGAACGGTATTAGATGTAACTATAGTCCAAATATGAAAGCCCTAGCACAAGAACTTATGAAAGAAAATGCCAACTTGCCCTAACATTTTAAGCGGAAGCCGAGACCGACGGAGATGTATACGTTTCATTTAAACTTGAATACGATTTGGTCCGATAATTTTCAAATCCGTCCAAGACTGTACCTTTGATCTGGACCAAATAGCATAATGTTTGAATAAATAAAAAAAAACTCGTTTTGAAAAAATCTGAAGATATATCACGGTGTGTCCTTCGTTAATTAACAGTACTTCTTTGTGTTATTGAATGGTGATTTACGCAGTTTTCAACAGTATTTAAGATATATCATGGTGTGTCTTTGGTTAATTACCACTACTACTTTGAGTTATTTAATGGTGATTTACGCTGTTTTCAACAGTATTTCAGATATATCACGGGGTGTTCTTGGTAAATTAGCAGTACTACTTTGTGTTATTTAATGGTAATTTACGCAGTTTTCAACAGTATTTAAGATATATCATGGTGTGTCTTTGGTAAATTACCAGTACTACGTTGTGTTATTTCATGGTGATTTACGCTGTTTTCAACAGTATTTAAGATATATCACGGTGTGTCTTTGGTTAATTACCAGTACTACTTTGAGTTATGTAATGGTGATTTACGCTGTTTTCAACAGTATTTCAGATATATCACGGGGTGTTCTTGGTAAATTAGCAGTACTACTTTGTGTTATTTAATGGTAATTTACGCAGTTTTCAACAGTATTTAAGATATATCATGGTGTGTCTTTGGTAAATTACCAGTACTACGTTGTGTTATTTCATGGTGATTTACGCTGTTTTCAACAGTATTTCAGATATATCACGCTGTGTCTTTGGTTAATTACAAGTACTACTTTGTGTTATTTCATGGTGATGTACGCTGTTTTCAACAGTATTTCAGATATATCACGGGGTGTTCTTGGTAAATTAGCAGTACTACTTCGTCTTATTTAATGGTGATTTACGTTGTTTTCAACAGTATTTCAGATATATCACGGTGTGTCCTTGGTAATTACCAGTACTACTTTGTGTTATTTCTCCGAATACTGATGCGTCAATCGTAATATAATCTGTTGTGATGAGTGCAAACGAGGGAAATACATTGCCATCAATTTTGGTATCACACGAGGCGGACCTCTACCACCATCGAGTTGGTTAAACTTCACCAGTGTGTGGGGAGATCCTATATTTTAAAAGAAAATGGGACACGAGATCTCTAACCAACGAAGCCTTCGTTCTACCACAGATTCTCTCTTACTGTTTTGATTATTGATTAGAGTTTACCGCCGTTTCCAACACTTTGCCAGTCGTATTACGGTGACCAGTTCACGTACCCATGCGTATCCTGGCTTTCTCTCATTAGTAATCAACATAGTAGTATTTCCAAGCAACTGTCTGTACTTCCACATAAACAGTCAGTCCATTGGTGGAAGACGAATGCTACTTGTCGCATATATTTGTGTTACTTGTCGGAAACAACGATGGACGAGCTGGGGTCGAGCTCATGACCCCTGTATTGACAGCCCGCACGGCTATCTTCTAAGCGACTAGGGCTCGGATAGTCTCCCAAACAGAACGGGTTTTCTGTATGATATCCGTTACGGTATCATATTAAAATAACTCGGTGTACAACTGAGATACAGTTCTAGCTTCATTTGTAAAAAGATGCGTCCAGGACACACCTACATAAAAACGGACAGTGAATGCGCTCATATATCCAGACACCATCGAGTCAGTCGTTATGAAAACCCCACACTCATGAGCTCCGAGAAGGGTAAAGTCATCACTACCATTTAAACGTATATGGTTTGACCTGGCCCTCGATCGAAACCGCGAACTCCCGCAATCAAGAGAAAACTCTATCAGTACACCAACGATGCGGGATAATCTTGTGCAATGGAGTAGAACGATGTTAGTTAAAGGCCATGAAGAAATATATATATATTGTTTATATTTGTTTTAACTTGAACGGATTGAATCTAAATATTAACAACAACGTTAATGGGGCGTTTAACTATCCTAAAAACTCACTATTAGCTTCATTAAAGGAACGACAAACCCTAAATAAAATAAATCGCTATACCTCACAACGTTATCTCCCTTTTTGCGAAGAAATAAATGTGGGAACCTTTAAGCCAAATCACAAAGAGGAGATGACCAATCTTGTCGCCATTGTTGGTTAATGCCAGATGTACTTATTTACTTTAGTTCGCCGGGTATCAGACAACCCTGTGGCTAAACCATCTACTTAAGAAATAATTTAATAAAGCAGTCACAATTGTATATAGAAAATAACCGTTCTAATTACACTCGGTCTCTTTGTTAACAATTTAACAAAGGTTTTGAAACAAATTGTTAATAGAATCTTGGAATTAATTGAAATAGGAAACGACATTTACGACCCAGATCAGCTTTTAAACACATAATGTCTGATAAAGATCTTTGTTTAATGGTGATTTACGCCGTTTGCAACAGTATTTCATATATATCACGGTGTGTCCTTGGTAAATTACCAGAACTACTTTGTGTTATTTCTCCGAATACTGGTGCGTCAATCATAATATAATCTGTTGTGATGAGTGCAAACGAGGGAAATACATTGCTTCCATGTTTAGTATCGCCAGGTGCGTGGGGGGATCCCATATTTTAAAATAAAATGAGACACGAGATCTTTAAACAACGAAGTATTCGCTCTACCTACTTTTACAACAATTGTTTCCAGTCGTAATACGGTGGCCAGTTCACGTACCCATGCGTTTTTACATTAGTACTCAACATAGTAGTATTTCCAAGCAACTGGCTTTTTTTCCACATAGACAGCCAGTCTATCGATGAAAGACGAATGCCGCTTGAGGCACAGATATGTGTTAAATGTCGGAAACAATACTGGACGAGCTGAGCTCGAACTCATTACACCTGGATTAACAGCCCGCGTGGCTACAGACTAAGAGACCAGGGCTCTGCTAGTCCCCAATTGTCGTAAAACCAATTTGAAAACAGTTCTAGTTTCATGTGTCGATGACACACCTACATGATTATGGACAGTGAAGGCGCTGATGTGACTGTACTGATGCACAGACTCACCTAAGTATTCACTGTAAGGAGATGTATAAATGATAGTTGATGCCACGATAAAACAAATTATAGATTGTAACGCATTTAGTGAATACCTTTGTTCTATTGTTGATTATCTAGAACAATTCTACTCCCGTCTAAAAGAATCAAGTGCACCTGTCTTGTTAACATGCGTAAACCAATCAACAGAAGCTGCTATCACGTGACCTGTATGGGCTAATCGGTTGCAGTCTTCTTCACTCTTCTTTTAGAATTTAGATCTGCAACATTATTTATTAATCACTTCAAAATGTTTTAATCCCACCTCCTCCCATCCTCCACCACCAGGTGCAATTGGTTCTTGTTATAGGTATTTGATGTTGTTTCATACTGTTAATTGTGTACTGTAAAGTTTATATTGCTTTACTCATGCTGTATAGTTTTCCCTTTCTGGCAGTGTCTTTTTCTTTGTCCGCTCAGAAGGGGAAGTGAATGTTCTTGTTATAATTGACTAAGAGGGTCAGTTATGACCCACAAGCGTTCTTTGACATTTATTAAAATGTCCTTTTTACACTGCCAGACTTGTCATTCACTTCACCCTTCTTCTAGGCCTCTTTGGTCGATACGATCTACTGAAATACATAAAGACGGAACATCGCTATACATCGTAATACACTGTTCATTAATGTAGTATTATCCACCACATGGGTGGTGAAGTGGTAGAGCGTAATACACTGTTCATTAATGTAGTATTATCCACCAGATGGGTGGTGAAGTGGTAGAGCGTAATACACTGTTTCTTTAATGTAGTATTTTCCACCACATGGGTGGTGAAGTGGTAGAGCGTAATACACTGTTCATTAATGTAGTATTATCCACCACATGGGTGGTGAAGTGGTAGAGCGTAATACACTGTTCATTAATGTAGTATTATCCACCAGATGGGTGGTGAAGTGGTAGAGCGTAATACACTGTTTCTTTAATGTAGTATTTTCCACCACATGGGTGGTGAAGTGGTAGAGCGTAATACACTGTTCATTAATGTAGTATTATCCACCACATGGGTGGTGAAGTGGTAGAGCGTAAGACACTGTTCATTAATGTAGTATTATCAACCACATGGTTGGTGAAGTGATAGAGCGGTCTCCTCGATTGCCCCGGATTCGATCACCGGCCAGGTCATACCAAACAATTGAAGTAATATAGTTTACGCTTATGCGATCAGGATTGTGGGATAAGCATTACGACAGATTCGCTTGCGCCAAGGTAAATATATCAGTAGTAGGGGTAACTTACCTAAAAAGGCGCTATGAAATTACTACACGAAATGATGAAAGAGGCGTTTTTACACGTGCAAACAACCAAATTAATGTATTATTGATACGGGACATAGCACAGAACCCCTTTTTGATACGGCGTAAGTCATTTGTTCCATTTCAATGCTATAATTTAATACATTACGACATAATACATCAGTGAAACCGCAGAAGTGTGGCCAATCTGCATTTTATTGCCAAAATAATAAGCTAATATCATTTCCCAAATGTACGGCGTCGTTTTAATGAATTGAACTTTCATTTACCAGACACTTTCTGTTCAATTTCTCTTCATGATTTTTAGACAAAAATAAAAGGTTCTTTGTAAACAGAGACGCTTTGATTCGAGAGAGAGAAAACCGTCACAGTTGGATTATTGCTTTGCTTTCGGGTGAAATGAAATAAAAGCACTAGAAATTAGTGGACAATATTACAGACAAACTACAGACAGAAAGAGAGAGAGAGAGTAAACCGTCACAGTTGGATTATTACTTTGCTTTCTGGTGAAATGAAATAAAAGCACAAGAAATTGGTGTACAATATCACAGACAGACTACAGACAGAGAGCGAGAGAAAGATAGAGAAAGATAGAGAGAGAAAGATAGAGAAAGAGAGAGACAGAAAAAGAGACAGACATACAGAGAGACAGACAGAGTGATACAGAGACATGTATATAGAGAATGAAAGACATAGAGAGACAGAAAGAGAGAGAGAGAGAGAGAGAGAGACAGAGAGAGACAGAGAGAGACAAAGAGAGACAGAGAGAGAGACAGAGAGAGACAGAGAACGAGAGACAGACATACAGAGAAAGGGAGACACACACACACATACAGACAGAGACATTCAGGAAGACAGAGACATGCAGGCAGACAGAGACAGAGACACTTGCCTCTTGTGGATTTTCTGTTTCAGGAATCATTACTCTATACCTCTATCCCCTGGTGACGGAATGTGTCGGCCCGGATTAGCGTTCGGGGACTGCGCAGGCTAATCCAGGTCAATGCATTACGCAGAGTCAATAATGTTGGTTTAGCTCTGGAACGACTCCGATATGTGTTTAAATGCATTATTCCGTCTACCGCACTCGAAAATCGTGAGTGGTTTGCAGGTTGGTAATTATACGAGCATTCACAAAGGTACATGTTCTACCTGTTATATAGGGCTGTGGTCCGAATGATGTATTTATGGGTCAGTGATAATTAAAGTGTTTCCCTACAACAAACCCGCAGCAGGCAACTTTGAAAAAAAAAAGATCTAGGCAAAACATGGGATATGTATATAATACCTGAATATAAAGGTTGAAACATTGGGGCAACATATATATATGTAAAAAAAGAAGATCGCTCAAATCGTCTCGCCCGATGTGATTTAATTATTCATGCACAGAACGAATTTTATTTTGTTCTCTCTTTCGACTGGGACGACTAATACGTATAAGTTGTCCCAGCTTTCGGTTATGACCATTTATGAACAGTTTTATGTTTATTACATAAAAGGATTTCCCACTTGCTTTTAGGCGAAATCGGGAAATTGCAACCGAATTGTACAATTGTATCTTTTTGCTTAACTCTTTCCAGCAATTCTGCAGCAGACGATTTTGAACATATTTTGTCAAAAAATAGAAAATCTCTATCATTGAGTGGATAACCTATGACTAAAAGTGGAAAACATTGTGGCAAAAGGAGAAATTGCTCGTCACTATGTTTTCAAAAAGCCGTCTGCTGCAGAGGCGTCAAAAAGCGTCTTTATGAGGGAAATGTTAAATATAGATAACTGTTTTAAACACTTATGCTGCAGATGTATTTTATGGAAAACGAATAAATAATCGGTTTTGTACCTATAATGTTTTACAGCCGAGACTCGGTAGCTCAGTCACACGAAACGCAGGCCCCCTTTCAAGGGTGTGTTAATTCGAACCCAAGTTCGGCCAAAATTCTTTCCAACGTTTGACACAAGTCAATGCGACATGCGTCATTCGTTTCCCACTTGTCACAACAACGGGCTATATGCAGACTACATGTATGTGTAAAGGCATGTGGGTCCGATTCCCGGATAAAGACTAACATGGTAAGAATGGCGTTCCCTTCTTGGCGCATAGGATTGTGGGATTATCATTACACTTGACATGACAGTTTCTCGTTTAGACCTCTTCAGAAATAACTAAAATAATTTAATCCCGTGCAAATACATGCACATACTTAGAAGAAGACTTGAAAAGTATTCTCCTCGTTGGCAGATTAACCTCTTTACAATGTCTATAATCAATCTTCTCTAAAACTACCAGATTTTGAAATGATTACGCTGTTGACTGGATGACTTTATAAATACTTTACAAAAAAAAGAAAAAAAATATTTATCATTTTCCCATAAATTGTAACACTATTGAAAACATGCAAACATCTTCGAAATGCGCATTTCTTTCTTTTGCCACACACTTTTCAGAAGTGGTCTGTATCAAATGCTTCAAAACGCGTCTGCGTGGAAAATGTTTAATGATTTTATGAAAAGATTATTAGAAGTGATGTGAAACACAGCTCGGACTGTAACAGTTAGTAGAGACATCCTTGACTACACAATGATATAAATATCCGAAGTTAGTAGAGACCTCCTTGACTACACAATGATATAAATATCCGAAGTTAGTAGAGACCTCCTTGACTACACAATGATATAGGTATCCGAAGTTAGTAGAGACCTCCTTGACTACACAATGATATAAATATCCGAAGTTAGTATAGACCTCCTTGACTACACAATGATATAGATATCCAAAGTTAGTAGAGACCTCCTTGACTACACAATGATATAAATATCCGAACTTAGTAGAGACCTCCTTGACTACACAATGATATAAATATCCGAAGCTAGTAGAGACCTCCTTGACTACACAATGATATAAATATCCGAAGTTAGTAGAGACCTCCTTGACTACACAATGATATAAATATCCGAAGTTAGTAGAGACCTCCTTGACTAAACAATGATATAAATATCCGAAGTTAGTAGAGACCTCCTTGACTACACAATGATATAAATATCCGAAGTTAGTAGAACACTCCTTGACTACACAATGATATAAATATCCGAAGTTAGTAGAGACCTCCTTGACTACACAATGATATAAATATTCGAAGTTAGTAAAACACTCCTTGACTACACAATGATATAAATATCCGAAGTTAGTAGAGACCTCCTTGACTACACAATGATATAAATATCCGAAGTTAGTAGAGACCTCCTTGATTACACAATGATATAAATATCCGAAGTTAGTAGAACACTCATTGACTACACAATGATATAAATATCCGAAGTTAGTAGAGACCTCCTTGACTACACAATGATATAAATATCCGAAGTTAGTAGAACACTCCTTGACTACACAATGATATAAATATCCGAAGTTAGTAGAGACCTCCTTGACTACACAATGATATAAATATCCGAAGTTAGTAGAGACCTCCTTGACTACACAATGATATAAATATCCGAAGTTAGTAGAACACTCCTTGACTACACAATGATATAAATATCCGAAGTTAGTAGAACACTACTTGACTACACAATGATATAAATATCCGAAGGTGTTTTTTTGCTTTGACGTACTTGACACGAAAACCGACGTTCCGCGTTCTGCGATCAGGTATGATCAGCTCGCGACTCCTTGCACGTGAAGTCAGATCAAGATCTTCTCTCTTCGCCTTCTAGTCTTCTAGTCGAACAATCAACATTAATCATATCCCACTTATAAGACGCATGTTGACGCATCTGGGAGCAGACGACTTTTGACAACATTGTAGAAATAGAAGAAATCGCTCCAAATCGAGCAATTTACTCCTTGTGCCACAATGTTTTCAACCATCTTTTTAATAATTAAACTTTCATTGATAAAGATCTTTCACGCTTTTGTAAATATGTTTTCAAAGTTGTCTGCTGCAGATTTGCTGTATGCGGGAAAGGGTTAGTGTGTCTCGTGTGTCTCGTGTGTCTCGTGTGTATCGTGTGTCTCCTTTGTATCGTGTGTCTCGTGTGTCTCGTGTGTATCGTGTGTATCGTGTGTTTCGTGTGTGTGTGTTTTGTGTTTTGTGTGTTTCGTGTGTCTCGTGTGTATCGTGTTTTTCGTGTGTATCGTGTATCTCGTGCGTCTCGTGTGTCTCGTGTGTTTCGTGTGTCTCGTGTGTTTCGTGTGTCTCGTGTGTTTCGTGTGTTTCGTGTGTATCGTGTGTTTCGTGTGTTTCGTGTGTATCGTGTGTCTCGTGTGTCTCGTGTGTATCGTGTGTATCGTGTGTTTCGTGTGTGTGTGTTTTGTGTTTTGTGTGTTTCGTGTGTCTCGTGTGTATCGTGTTTTTCGTGTGTATCGTGTATCTCGTGCGTCTCGTGTGTCTCGTGTGTTTCGTGTGTCTCGTGTGTTTCGTGTGTCTCGTGTGTTTCGTGTGTTTCGTGTGTATCGTGTGTTTCGTGTGTTTCGTGTGTATCGTGTGTCTCGTGTGTCTCGTGTGTATCGTGTGTATCGTGTGTTTCGTGTGTTTCGTGTGTATCGTGTGTCTCGTGTGTCTCGTGTGTATCGTGTGTATCGTGTGTTTCGTGTGTATCGTGTGTCTCGTGTGTATCGTGTGTTTCGTGTGTATCGTGTGTCTCATATGTTTCGTGTGTTTCGTGTGTATCGTGTGTATCGTGTGTATCGTGTGTTTCGTGTGTATCGTGTGTCTCGTGTGTCTCGTGTGTCTCGTGTGTTTCGTGTGTATCGTGTGTTTCGTGTGTTTCGTGTGTATCGTGTGTTTCGTGTGTCTCGTGTATCTCGTGTGTTCTGTGTGTCTCGTGTGTTTCGTGTGTATCGTGTGTCTCGTGTGTTTCGTGTGTCTCGTGTGTATCGTGTGTTTTGTGTGTCTCGTGTGTATCGTGTGTTTCGTGTGTCTCGTGTGTCTCGTGTGTTTTGTGTGTTTCGTGTGTCTCGTGTGTCTCGTGTGTATCGTGTGTTTCGTGTGTATCGTGTATCTCGTGTGTCTCGTGTGTCTCGTGTGTTTCGTGTGTCTCGTGTGTTTCGTGTGTTTCGTGTGTATCGTGTGTTTCGTGTGTTTCGTGTGTATCGTGTGTCTCGTGTGTATCGTGTGTATCGTGTGTTTCGTGTGTATCGTGTGTATCGTGTGTCTCGTGTGTATCGTGTGTTTCGTGTGTTTCGTGTGTATCGTGTGTTTCGTGTGTTTCGTGTGTATCGTGTGTCTCGTGTGTCTCGTGTGTATCGTGTGTTTCGTGTATATCGTGTATCTCGTGTGTCTCGTGTGTATCGTGTGTATCGTGTGTCTCGTGTGTCTCGTGTGTTTCGTGTGTATCGTGTGTCTCGTGTGTTCTGTGTGTCTCGTGTGTCTCGTGTGTATCGTGTGTCTCGTGTGTTTCGTGTGTCTCGTGTGTCTCGTGTGTTTCGTGTGTCTCGTGTGTCTCGTGTGTATCGTGTGTCTCGTGTGTTTCGTGTGTATCGTGTGTCTCGTGTGTTTCGTGTGTTTTGTGTGTCTCGTGTGTCTCGTGTGTCTCGTGTGTTTCGTGTGTCTCGTGTGTTTCGTGTGTCTCGTGTGTTTCGTGTGTTTTGTGTGTCTCGTGTGTATCGTGTGTTTTGTGTGTTTCGTGTTTTTCGTGTGTCTCGTGTGTCTCGTATGTTTCGTGTGTCTCGTGTGTCTCGTGTGTTTCGTGTGTTTTGTGTGTCTCGTGTGTCTCGTGTGTCTCGTGTGTTTCGTGTGTTTCGTGTGTATCGTATGTCTCGTGTGTTTCGTGTGTATTGTGTGTCTCGTGTGTTTCGTGTGTTTCGTGTGTATCGTGTGTCTCGTGTGTCTCGTGTGTCTCGTGTGTTTTGTGTGTCTCGTGTGTCTCGTGTGTTTCGTGTGTTTCGTGTGTCTCGTGTGTTTCGTGTGTTTCGTGTGTATCGTGTGTCTCGTGTGTTTCGTATGTCTCGTGTGTTTCGTGTGTCTCGTGTGTCTCGTGTGTCTCGTGTGTATCGTGTGACAATGTTAACCCTTTCCCACTTACATACACATTCTAACGTACCCGCAGCAGACGACTTTTGAACTATTTTAGTCGGGTTATCCTCTACCTGCACCAAACGACTTTTTAAAACGTTGTGACAAAAGCAAAAATCAAATCAGGAACGAAATGGTGAAGCCGTTTCTATCATGTTTAAGGAGTGTCTCGTGTGTCTCGTGTGAGAATGTTAACCCTTTCCCACTTACATACACATTCTTACTTACCCGCAGCAGACGACTTTAAAAACATTGTGGCAAAATTAAAAAGTGCATAAATGATGTGTAAATGTCTTCATTTTCCACTGTGTTTCCAACTATATTCAATAAGTTTATGTTTTCATGAGATTGTTCACCGTTTTCCCTAGAGGTTTTCAAATTCGTAAGCTGCAGGTTTATTGTATGATGGAAAGGATAAATGTGATACTTAAACAAAAATGCATTAAACCCCCATCTCCCCGACACGTCCCCGTCTTTAAACCCTAGGGACAGCTTTTAAGTGTCGGGAACTATAAACTGTATTTACCATGCAGGAATATTACTAAATACCAGACATCCCTTAATTTATTGGTGCATTTTGACTGTGTACGTAATTTAATATGTACGAAACGACTCTATTACATCAATTCGTAATCAAATATGTACGAACCAGTCTGTCAGCACGCCCTTTTGAAGGGGAATATAAATTCGGCATAATAATAAATTGTGTTTCTGTTGTTTGATTCTACACATTAAAGTCAGTCTATATAAAGTTTATTTGATCGTCTACCTATGACCTATGATAAGCCTAAAATATACTATAAACCTTTCCCCACATACAACAAATCTGCGGCAGACAAATTTGAAAACGTCTTGTTAAAAATAAAAATTCTCTGCATAAATGAAAGTATGATAATTAAATAAATGTTTAAAGATGTGTGACAAAAAGAATAAATTGCAATTTCTTCTTTTGGCCACACTGTTTTCTAATGTCGTCTACGGAATCCGCTGTGATCGAGTGGTTAGCTTCGGGGATTTCGAAACCGGGTGGCCCGGGTTCGATCCCCAGTCGCGGCACTACGGTTATGGTGTGGAGTGCCCTTGGACAAGGCACATTTTCTATCCTAGTACTGGTTTGTTTATCCAGGGATCATGAATAAGTGAACTGCCGCCGTGATATAACTGAAATAATGTTAAAAAGCGGCGTAAAACCCCAATAAAATAAATAATGTCGTCTACAGCAGATGCGTCGAAATGCGTCTGAATATGGTAGAGGGTTTGATACTTAACCGACATCCGGGACCTAGCGATCAGTGATGATCAAGATCAGCCTTCGCATTTGTGCAGAATAGTATCAGAGACTATTCAGAGTCATCCCAGGTCGACATAATTACGTGCAATAAGTTTCGGAAATATTTTGGTATGACATATACCGACTATACAAGATATAGGATGTTCGAAAGACCATCTTCCTGTTGTATTTCAGTGTTTGAAGCGATCGCATTGATAGCTTGGGACCAAGGTTCGATCCCTGGGTCATACATAGGAATGCTTGGATGTTGCGGGGTGGAATTACGTCTGGTGCATCGGTGTCGGAATAATACCGGTAAACCTGGTAATTTACCTAACTGAAAATGCCGAAAAACATCCTTCAAATAGAATTGAAAGCAATGTCAGGACAATTCAAGATTATTGGCTTTTTCGCCGTTTTCAGCAATGTTTAAGTCATATCTAAGCGGACAGTTCACCTACCCATGTTTTTCCTGCCTTTTTCACACCATTACGCCACAGGACAAGTCTTTTCAAGCAACTGATTGCTTTTGCCACAAAGACTGTTAGATTTAAGACATTCATAGACGAAGTCCGTGGCTAATTTAAGGCAATACATCCCTAAGTTACTCGGCAGTTTTCTTATGAATTCGTTAAAGCTCGGCATTCTTCGTAGGCTTGTCGACGAAATCGCCGAGCGAAATAATGGGTGGTTTATATTGTTCGTGTTTCCGATGACTTTTGAATTCCTTACAGCTAACGTCAATCAAAAACATTTTAGAAAAACTTTTTATTCAAAATTCTGCTTACTATTATGTATCGAAAGGGTCAAAATTGTAAACCTAATTCACCAACAATTACACTGATTTTCCACAAATGTTATTAGGCAAAAAATCATTCATGAAATAACAAATCAGTAAAACAATACAATATAACCATCAGTATAAAATGTTTTACATATATTTGGTTGATGACACAAAAGCTTGCACATTAATACATTATTTATTTTAAAAAAAAACTTGCACATTAATACATTTTCTATTTAAAAATAAAAATAAAAGTATATAAAAAATGGCATATCTATACATGATTCAAATATAAATGATTTCATAGAAGCTAAGCATTAATTTATTAGATATAAAGGTTTATTTTTTTTTTTGATGTCACAGATGGTGCGCATTGATACATGGTTGATTTTTTTGTTAAGTGAACATAAGCTTTAGTCATAGTAATATAGTGTAATATTTCAGAGAAACACTTAATGTCAACTTTATATTAAATGTGCTTTAATAATATCTTAAAAATGACAAAATGAAGTAGAAAATTTTAAACAAGTTCATTGCTTACACATTTATGTTAAAACATTCAAATTAATCCAAAAAATTGCAATATCAATCGTGTAAATATGGTAAATATTTAGAATACATACAATTGCACTTTTATTATACAAGTGAAAACTGTTATATACTATATCCTGACAAATATAAATGTTATATGAAGGACACTAGTTAGAAATTACAAATTACAATTATGCCATGAGTATCATTTTAATAATGGCGACGTACCTCTTGTTTTTGTTTAAAGAATGATAAGTTCTTTAAGAGTTTTGTTGTATATACACACTCGTGCTATTGATACCTTTCTATTCTATCTACTCTTACTTTCACTGTCAACATTTGAAAAATTCTTGGATAGAAGCTGGTTTAATAATTGTTTTATATTGTTTGATAAATGAGTATTAATGTATGTACTTTTAATGTAAAAGGTCTCAGTGATTCATCTAAAAGAAAACAACTATTTCATTGGTTAAAATTAAATAAGTATTCTATTTGCCTTCTACAAGAAATACATTGCCAAGAACAAACTTACAATATTTGGGAAAAAGAATGGGGTGGTGATATTTTTCTAAGTGGAAATAGTAGTAACAGCACCGGGGTGGGCATCCTTGTCAACTCTGGTTTTACATACACGATTCTAGAACGAAATAATATAATAGAGGGTAGAATGCAATCTCTTAAAATACTTATAAATGACAAAGAAATACTATTTCTTAATATTTATGCACCAAATAATGCAACAGACAATTATAATTTTTTAACAAAAATTGAAGACTTCATAATAGCAAATGATAGTGAAACCATTGTAGTGGGTGGAGATTTTAACACAGTCATAAATGTAGACATTGACAAGAAGAACGGTAATATGAATAGTAATAAAAGAAACAGGGACAAAATTAATAATATATTACAAAATAATGATATAAATGATATATGGAGAATTTTAAATCCAAATATTAGACATTACACCTGGCATTCGAATACCAGGCCTACCATTTTTTGTAGACTTGATTACTTCTTGGTTTCAAGTAATTTGGTAAATATGATAACAAAATGTAAAATAACTACAGGCTTTCGTTCAGATCACTCTCTTGTTCGTTTTAATCTAATGAATGATAATCAACCTAGAGGGCCCGGGTTTTTTAAACTTAATAATAGCGTCATACTTGAACAAGATTATCAAAATAAAATTAAACAATCTATACAAGAAATAGCTGACATAAATAAAGATTGTAATCCAAATACATTATGGCAAATAATTAAAGGCACGATAAGAAATGAGTCTATTAAATATACTTCATTAAAAAAAAAAAAAACATTAAAAAAAGAAATTGATTTAAAAAATGATATAGATATTTTAGAAAAACAATTTATTGATAATCCAGATGATCAAACTTTAAAAGATTATATTAAAAATAAAAAAGATGAATTAAATCAAATAATTAAAACACAAACTAATGGAATTATTTTAAGAGCGAAAGCAGAATGGGTTGAAGGGGCCGAAAAAAATACGAAATACTTTAGTAATCTTGAGAAAAAAAGAGCTGAAAACAAAACCATCAATAGAATTTTAAATAATAATAATACTGAAATTACAAAGTCTGATGAAATTTTAAAAGAAACAAAACAATTTTACAAAACTTTATACAGTAAGGTAGATACCGAAAATAAAGATAATATAGACTTTTTTCCTGATGATAAAGAAAATATACTTGATGTAGATCAAAAACAGTCATGTGAAGGTATCATGAATATAGATGAATGCGCTTTTGCCTTAAAACAAATGAAAAATGGAAAATCACCAGGGTCTGATGGATTAACAACTGAATTTTTTAAAATATTTTGGAACACAATTAAATCTTTTTACATTAATTCTATAAATTATTCTTATGCGACTGGGATTTTAACAGACATGCAAAAACAAGGTGTAATTACTCTAATACCTAAAAAAGACAAAGATTTGACTTCTTTAAATAATTGGCGTCCGATAAGTTTATTGAACATCGACTATAAAATAACAACTAAAGCTATTGCGAACAGAATGAAAAAAGTCTTAAATAAAATTATAAATGAAAGTCAAACTGGTTTTTTGAAGGGACGCTACATTGGCGAAAACATTCGTACTATTTTTGAAGTAATTGAAAATCTAAATGATAACAATAACCCTGGCCTGATATTTTTTGCAGATTTCCAGAAAGCCTTCGATAGTATTGACCATGATTTTATTTTTAAAGTACTTACTTACTTTAACTTTGGAACTTCTTTTATAAACTGGATAAAGCTATTTTATAATGATGCACAAAGTTGTGTTATAAATAATGGTCACATGTCGGATTTTTAATTAGTTAATAGAGGAGTAAGACAAGGATGTCCTCTTTCTCCATACTTGTTTATTTTAACTATTGAAATATTATACAAATCAGTTAAAAAAGATACAAATATAAAAGGTATAAATATATACAATAGAGAGATAAAACATACTGCTTTTGCAGATGATGCCACTTTTATGATGGATGGGTCAATGAGTACTTTTAAAAACTTAATAAATAAAATAGATACTTTTGGTAAAATATCAGGA
This sequence comes from Serripes groenlandicus, assembly GCA_031761405.1. NCBI lineage: Eukaryota > Metazoa > Mollusca > Bivalvia > Cardiida > Cardiidae > Serripes > Serripes groenlandicus. The sequence goes on from JASEVX010000662.1 coordinate 54,042, forward strand.
CTTAAACTTAATTCAAATAAAACTATAATTATGCGCTCTGGTTCTTTAAAAAACTCAAATGAGACTTTTAATACGGGAAACAAATTCACCTGGACATCAGAAAATGCATCTACTCTAGGTATTACATTCTCAAATAACAAAAAAATGTATAATGAATATAATCTTATTCCCAAAATGAAAGAGTTTTGTAACTGCCTCAATAAATGGAAAAAATACCAATTATCTTTAATTGGCAAAATCACAGTTATCAAAACATTTGCCTTACCTAAACTTATATATCCACTTACTGTTTTAGAAAATCCACCACTGAATATTATAAATACTATTAAAAAAAATCTGTTTGATTTTTTATGGGATAACAAACCAGACAAAATAAGTAGAAAAACAATTATACAAAACTATGACAAGGGAGGTTTGAAAATGATAGATATTGATCTTTTCATCAATTCAATAAAAGCAAGCTGGGTTAAAAGAATAACCAATAACAACAACACAGGAGATTGGAAACATATTTATTTAAGTTTGCTTGAAAGAGTAGGGGGGAGTTTTATATTTGAATGTAATATTAATACAAAGGACTTAAATAACACTTTGAAAATAAAATCAAACTTTTTACTAGATATAATACAGTCATGGTCGAAAATAAATTATAATAATAATGTTCAAAATATTAAGAATGAAGTTTTATGGAATAACTCTTATATAATAAACAATAACAAAACTATTTTTTACAAAACTTTATATGACAAAAAAATAACATATATTGATCAAGTTTTTGATAATAGGTTAAGACTGTTTTACACTTTCCAACATATAAAAACAGTTTACGCCTTAAACGCCTCAGATTTTTTAAAATATCATACACTCATTCAAAGTATTCCAAAAAAATGGAAAGCAAAACTTAAAATTGAAAACAATTTAAATAATAATACACAACAAACTCTTTTGACACAAATAAGTACTCAAAAGAGCCCAAACAAATACTTATATAATATACAGTTAAATAGGATAACAAATAGTCTAGTTATTAAACCCCATATCAAATGGGAACAAGAAACAAATAACATTAACTGGAATATTGTACATACAATACCATTCAGATCTCTTATCAACACTAAATTAAGAGCATTTCAATATAAATACATAATGAGGATAGTTCCAAATAATAACTTTTTATTTAAATGTAACATTACCAGTACAAGATTATGTGATTTCTGTAATATGTTTAATGAATCAAACAAACATCTTTTTTGGGAATGTCAATGGTCCAGGAGCTTCTGGACAGAATTACAAGTATTTTTAAATGTTAAACAAATAGATATTAAATTAAATTATGAAATAGTCTCATTTGGATATATTGACCAGAGTAGCTACTCGACATTAATAAATTGCATATTGATAGTTGCAAAATATTTTATCTTTAAAAACAAATATGAAAAAAATTGTCCAAGCTTTTATAATTTCAAAAAATATTTAAAATATCACGAATCCATAGAAAGACTGATTGCACTTGCTAAAGACAAACTCCAAGAGCATGATAGGAAATGGAACCAGCTTCAACTTCAACTTTAATAAGTTTGAAAGACAGTGTTCAGTAAACTCTTCTCTTTTTTCTTGTTTACTTCTATCTTCTTCTTCTCTTTTTCATATCTTTTCTGTCCTAATTTCTTCCAAAATTTATTTCCCAGAATACATTTATTAACTATGCGCTCATATACGAAATACTATTTGCACTGAATTCTGTAAATATATATATGTTTGTAGCAAAATTGTATGTACTTAAAATGTATTATGGAAATAAAAAAAATTAAAAAAAAAAACAAACAATATAACCAATGGAATATGTGAATTACACTTCAATTCTTTCTATCTCTATTTAGGTCAAAATCAAACGGAAAAGGGAAGAAAATATATTTCCCACATAAATAAAGATTCTATTTCGATAAAAAACCACAAATTGTTATTCGTCAGCATACAATGAGAAGCAATTAAGATTTCAGCCAATCGAAAGTCTTTTTACACAAATTGTTATTCGTCAGCATACAATGAGGTACAATTAAGATTTCAGCCAATCGAAAGTCTTTTTACACAAATTGTTATTCGTCAGCATACAATGAGAAGCAATTAAGATTTCAGCCAATAGAAAGTCTTCTTACATCGTGTTACTTTGCAACTCGTCAAATCTTCCTATCTTTATCTCGTATACATATGAGCCGTCCCGCGAGAAAACCTACATTATGGCCTCTGCGTAATGTATCGACCCAGATCAGCATGCGCAGTCCGCGCAGACTAATCCGGGCCGACACATTCCGTCTCAGGGGGATAGAGGTATAAATTAATGATTCCTGAAACAGAAAATCCACAGAAGGCGAATAGTGTCTATCAGGGTAAGCCTGCGCGGCATGCTTAGGCTGATCCGGGACGACACTTTCCGTATCAGGGGGATAGAGGTATAAATTAATGATTCCTGAAACAGAAAATCCAAAGAAGACGAATAGTGTCTATCAGGGTAAGCCTGCGCGGCATCCGCAGGCTGATCCGGGTCGATACATTACTCAGAGTCCACAATGTTGGTTTTCTCGCGAGATGGCTCATATCGTATTTTCTTGACCCTTCCCCCCACATGCAGGCACATTGTGACACATTTGCAGTATTACCCCTTACAAAAATCATTAATGCAAATTGATAAACTGCTCATTACGAACAATTACTCTTTTTGTCACGATGTTTTCAACTGTATTAATACATGATATATGTTCCCTTTTTTGTTGTATAAACTTCTCGAAGTCTATTTTTCTCTAGGGCTAAGTTTCCAATCTCTTTGTCAGACGTTTGTTTAACCCCCCTTTACCACATATAGACGTTTTCTGACAGCTCTACAGCAGGCGACTTTTGAAACAAATTGTAACCAAAGACGAAATTGATTTAAACGAGCAATTAACCCTTTTGCTACAATCATTTCAACTCTATTCATTATTATACTTTTCATTTGCGGAGAGTTTTCGCATTTTCGTCTAGATGTTTTCAAAGTTGTCTGCAGCAGATTGGCTGTAGATGGTCCTCAGTGATAGAATGACTAGAGCGCCCCCGACGAGAGCGGGATACTAGGGTTCGATTCCCGATGGGGGTCATCAATTATTTTTTATAAATGGTAGCTGTGGTTTCCTTCGTACCGATCAGTGCTACAGGGATATAACTCTTTACGATTGATGCACTGCTATATGTAGAGGAGTCGGGGATTTCGAAACCGGGTGAATAAGTGAACTGTCGCCGTGATATAACTGAAATAATGTTGAAAGCGGCGTAAAACTACAATAAATAAATAAATAAATATGTACGAGGATTAATTTATCAGCAGTACAAAGGAACCGCCGTGATATGACTAAAAGACTGTTAAACGTGACATGAAACACCGTACAGAAAAACTAAATAAATTAATCGTAAATAGAACGTACGGATTCGGGTTGCTAACAAGGAAATTTAAAAACAAAAACCATCATGACGGAAGTGATTGATTGATTGATTGATTGGGGTTTAACGCCGTTTTTAACAATTTCTCAGTTATATCACGGCGGCCAGTTCACCTACTCATACATTTCCTGGTTTTCTCACACCAGTACTCCCAAGCAACTGGCTGCTTTTCCACATAGACTTAGCCCATTGGTGGAAGACGAATTGAAAGTTGGCCGAGCCAGGTTTCGAACTCACAACCCCTGGATTGACAGCCCTCGGCTGACGGAAGTGAGTTTTTCCCGGTCGGGAAATCAACATATTTATAAATGGTAATTTTGGTTTCCTGCTTACCGCTCAGTGTTACAGGGATTTAAAGCATTACGACTGATGCGATGGTACCAGGAGTAATTGATCAGCAGTACAAAGAAACCGCCGTGATATGAATAAAATATTGTTGAAAGCAAATTAAAAAAATACACATAAAAAAATAATAACAAAAACCGTAAATGAAACGTGTAGGTCCGGGTCGTAAATAAGAAAGAATAAAAAAACAAAACAAGACGGAAGTAACTTTTATTCGCTCTCAGTCAAGTGTTTTGTTTATTAAACCGGGTCAAACTTGTGATCGGGGGATTGAACCATTGAGAAAATAAGGACTTTGCCGTGTCAAGTGATTCGGGGTCATGTTGCTTGTGCGAACAGTGAAGACTCGGACGAGACAGTGAATGTGTGCAATCCCGTCTTAGTCCCATCTGCCCTTCATATTTGTGTCTGAATTGTTTTCCATGTCGTCCGTTGAAGAGTTGTTGTATGTGGGAAAGGGTTATGATGGCTAACTGCTGCAGGAGAGACCGCAAGACCCGAATTCATGTAAAGATTAACCATTTCCAATATACAACAAATATGCAGAAGACGGGTTTGCAAACATATATGCACAAATGTTGACAAATTCTCAATATGGAAGTATAAGTATTGAATGGAGATGAGAACATTATGACAACAGTGGAAGTTTTTAATAATAAGCAAGTTCTCATTTTTCATTTTTCATTCTCGTGTTTTCAAAAGTCGTCAGCTGAAAGTGTTAAAAACAAACAATAGAGCCCTATCAGGCGAAAGGGGCCCTCTTGTTTAACATACCGATAGTGAACGCAAAGATGAGACTATATGAGCTGTTCCACGAGAAAACCAACTTTATGGACTCTGCGTAATGTATCGACCCAGATCAGCCTGCGCAGTCCGCACAGTCTAATCCGGGCCGACACATTCCGCCTCCTGTGTTTTTTCTGTTTCATGAATCATTACCTTACACCTTTATCCCCCTAAGACGGAATGTGTCGGCCCGTATTAAACTGTGCGGACTGCACAGGCTGATCTGGGTCAATACATTACGCAGAGTCCATAATGATGGCTTGTTCGTGGAACGGCTAGTATATATGTGTGATCTTATCAGAACCTTCACTGTTCGCTATCAACTAGAGAAATCTTAAATCAGTGCTATATATCTAGCAATCTTAAATTAGTACTATACATCTTGCAATCTTAAATCAGTGCTATACATCTAGCAATCTTAAAACAGTTCTATACATCAAGCAAATTAATAACATTGCACTCACATATTGTGTGTGATGTCACGTAACGGGGTTTTCCGGACGAAGGTAAAACGGCTTAAATATAACAGCCGCGAATGTGGGTTTAGGGTTTTAATGACACTCTACCCTGACATCATTAATTTTAAAGACATATCAGTATATTTAAACTAGCGGGGTTCTAATTTCAAATAAGACCCCCAAATCCCCAGATCCGGATCCATCATTGTTTACCCTTTCGCACATACATCAAATATGCAGCAGACGGCTTTGCAAACATGTAGGAAAAAATTCAAAAGATTTCTCTTAATGACAAAATCATTATTGAATAGAGATGAAAACATTTTAGCAAAATGTGTATATACATTTATATCATAAATGACGTCGCCAGCGTGAAATAACGTCATTCTATATTTTTCGGTATATAACTAGTCTAATAACAATGCTACGTAACGTCATAATGAAAAACATTGAAAAAGACCGCGCTATATAGCGACGTTATATATATTTTGCGCTAATAATCATCGAATTGAAATTCATGATATAAATAGAACATAACATTCGTGGTCATTCAATACAACATTTTATTAAACTCGTTCTCTAAAATTGCTAAAAACTCGCCAAGGCTCGTTTTTATCAATTTTAGAAAACTCGTTTAATAAAATGTCGTATTGAATGACCACTCATGTAACATCCTCTATGTATGTAATATGCACTCGGACGACCAAGGGTTTGATGATTCAGTGCGAATGCTATACGTGGTTCACATTGTAGCGAACTTCCTTTGTATGTTTATTTACTCTACCTACATATCAATTACCTCTTCCTGTTTTTCCTGACGCAGTTATATTCATCTACAGCTGAAGAGTTTTAATAAATATTGTGGCAAAAATAGGAAACTGCTGAAAATTAGAAATTTCAATATTTTCAAACTTATTCGATAATTATACGTTCATTTATACAGGTTTTTCCATATTTTTTCCTAAATTATTTCAGAGTCATCTATTTCAGATGTATGTAGGAAATGCTTTTAAGTGGCTGCACTTACCAAGCTCTATAAGACCGGGACTTTACACTAGACAACGACTGAAGACGTGCGTACGGTCGTTTAGTAATCTTGTGTAACCTTTGCTAAACCTTTCTGCGTGTCGGTAATTTGTGCACGTAAAGATCAGTAATTAAAACTAGCAGTGTTGTTTTGGGTTTTCTTAGGATTTTAACCAGACCTGTTTATAATTTTTATAATTGAAGTATTTTAACAGGATACACCCAGCAACAAAATGCGACATTGTGTGATTAAACGTGGTGCATTGTTTGCTTTTGCTGTACTATTGTGCGGCGTACATGGAAACCCAAAACTGAGAAAAATGATGAGTACCATCGACCACATCTTCACGAAAATGGGGAAGTTCGGCCGCGACCTCTCGTTTATAGAAGCGAGAATTGATGACATAGAGGAGATGATCGGCAATATAACGTTGTCGGAAGAAGAGCCTGGCAACAGTCAAAGTTCATCCGACACGGGTTTGTCTGATCTGCAACCAGTGAGGAACCACGTGGAAGAAAATGAAGACAACGAAAACGATGGAGGTATTGCGGATGAAGTAAAGAAGAAAATGACCATGGCGCTCAAATCGCTGTCTAAGGAGAAACTTTATATACGTACAATGGTAAAGGATTTGGAGAAGCTTGTTCGGGATGGATCCATTGGAAATGGTGTTGAAGAGAGAATTCGTGGGATTGAAGATAAACTTAAAAACAACGTGATACACGATGCTGGTGACCTTGGTAAAGGGTTTGAAGCTGACAACAAAGGCAAAGGTAAAGATGTATCTTGTTCTTCTATCTATCTCTATATGTTCTCTTGTTTAGCCTTTCTGTAGACCGAGATAACCTCGGTTATGTAGTGCTAGAACGTCCATTTCTGCTGCGGGTGGTCGTGAGTTCTATCCCCGGCCGGGTCATACCAAAGACATTATAAATTATTTTCCCTTATAAAAATATCAACAAACACTTGAAATATGGATTCTCCCGAGTTTGAACATAGAAGAGTCTACTTTAGGAAATTCAGTGCTGAAAGAGATAATCATGTGTGTGTGTGTCTCATGACTTCCTCGCGCCTCTCCTTAACAGGTAACGGGCTTCCTTCCCTGATATACTGTCAATTGTTTAGTCAAATAACGGCGGCACGTTCACCAACTCATGAGTTTGCTGGCTTTCTCACACAAGTATTCCACACAACATACTTACCATGCAATGTGCTGCTTTTCCACATAGACTGTTAGCCAATTGGCGGAAGGCGAAGGACGCTTGTCAAAGTGTTTTTGTCAAACTTCTGAAAAAATGTTGGCCAAGCTGGGCTTCTAACTCACAGCCCCTGTATCGATAAACCGCGTCGTTACCGACTAAACTACCGGGGCACGGGACATTGGTGGGTGACGAATAACACTGACACAATCATTTGTCAAATCTCGAAAATGATGAATGGTCGAGTCGGGGTTTGAGCTTACCACCCTGGATTGATAGCCCTCGTCGTTACGGATTGGGCTTTCGCGGCTCGAGGCTAGCAAATTAAGCCCATTTACTCAATTGACTTTATCGACCATTCTTTAAACTATCTTTTAAAGGAGGAATAACTATATTTTTCGATTGAATTGTTGTTGCCATTTTCATTTCTTATTAAATAGGTGGTCATGCAAGCGTAAGCTCGTCTAACATAAATAAACAAATATAACTCTGAAGAAGATATTTTTATTAAAATGTCTATGTTTTCAGGAGACGTGAAATATAGCTTTTTTGCCAGACTAGATAAGACACGTGATATCATTCCTGATCCACGAGCCAAGAAGCTTGGTCATCGGATGCACAGCAAGCGTCTTCAATTCGCTGACGTGATTCATAATGACGGCGCCGTTTATAATCCAGTTTCCGGAATGTTCACATGCAAGAAAGACGGCGTTTACTTATTTGTGTTTTTCGTGGAGGGCGTTTTCAGGAAGAATTACTCGAATAACGGACAGACGACAATGGTGGCGCTTTCGGTTGACGGAAAGTACCAGACGCTTGCAGCGAGTAAAGCGTTAAACGCGGATGGAAGAAACACGGGCGGCAACTCTGTTATTTTGCATCTTGTCCGAGGGCAGCAAGCTTGGCTTGAGACTGTAGCACCTATCAGCCAGATGATAACGCTACGGGAATGGGTGTCGACATTTTCTGGAACATTGCTTTATTAGCTGTTCTGTATGAATTAATATTTAATTGAACGGTCTGGTATTTGCAAATACTGTATTAGCTGTTCAGTATGAATTAATATTTAATTGAACGGTCTGGTATTTGCAAATACTGTATTAGCTGTTCAGTATGAATTAACATTTAATTGAACGGTCTGGTATTTGCAAATACTGTTTTACTTCCCACAAAAGAGATACTTTAATTTCAGAAGCCAGTTTACACAATTTCTTTCAAAGTAATGATCAAGCACACCTTTTAACCCTTTCCCTCATATAGACGCTTTCTGACACCTCTGCAGCAGACAGCTTTTTGAAAACATAGTGACAAAAGAAGAAATTGCTCAAAACGAGCAATTTCTCCTTTTGCCACAATGTTTTCTATTCAATTACAGAGATTTTCCATTTTTTGACAAAATATGTTCAAAGTCGTCTGTTGCAGAATTGTTGCATCAGGGAAAGGGTTAATAAAACTGTGTAGTTAGATATATTAGTTTGTTTTGTTTTTTTCTGCCGTTTCAACATTATTTCAGTTATATCACGGTGACAGGTCACATATTCATGATCTCTGGGTAAACAAACCAGTACTATGCTAGGAAATGTGCCTTGCCCAAGAGCACTCTGAGGATCGAATCCGGGACACCCGGTTCCAAATCTCCGACGCTAACCACTCTAGCCACGGCGGATTCCAGATGTATTAGTAAATAAATGAATATGAAAACAACAGATGAGTGAGTTATTAAATAGATGCAAATTCAATTGAAGTCTTATTTAATAGAGCACTGTATATTGTCATTAGGACCGCCTCGGTGGTGTAGTGTCAGAGCGTCCGCCTCGGTACGTGAGTTGACGGGTTCGATCCCCGGTCGGGTAATACTGAAGATGTTTAAATCATAGTAGTAATGGCTGCCCTCCTTGGCGCGCTCATGAGTTGCGGGATTAGCATTACGACTGTCTGGATAAATGGACAAGTAGTAATGGTAACTTACCCAAGAAAACTGTGATATAATTGAACATTTGTTAACAACGTCGTTTGCTTTTCGAAAGTTTTCAGAATGCTTTCAGAATGCTTTCAGAATAGACAGAATACTTCCCGCATGTTGACTACGAAAGGTTTCCTTTGCAAACGCTTTACAAATGCTTTCAGAATGCTTTCAGAACGCGGCGAATCGACCTAGAATGGACCGAAATATTTCCGCATGCTTTCCTCACTCTTTCCAAAACGTTCGGAAAGCATTCGTCATGTTCTAGGTCCATTCGGGGTGTTCGGGAAGCATACGGAACCCAGCACCTCCAAATTTTCATTCGGAATGCACCAATATCTTTCCGTACATGCCTTATGCTCCTAGAATGCTGCCCGAATACTTCCCGAATACACATGGACGCCACATTCGGATGATTCGGATGGTCGATGAAAATTATTTTGAACATACACAACCCATTTTTGGAGCTACCGAATGCCGTTCCGTATGCATCCGTACGGAGTCGAACAGCCAGTGTGTTCCTAGAACACACCGAGTGCTTCCTGAATATGATCTATTCGCTCCCCGAACACCCAAATTCCTATTCGGAGAGTAAACGGAATGGCATTCGGACCAGTGTGATTGCTCCATAAAGTGCAAAGACATTTTAACCCGGTATGTGATAATGATTGAAGTGGATCAATATAGATTCATTATATTCAATGACCGAACGGTTAACTTTGACTAGCTTATCTATTATTCAAGAGTTTGATTGTCATTATAACGAAATCATCCAAATTTATCATTTTTAACATAAAATAAATGAGCCACGGCAGTCAAAAATGGGTCGAACGAATGGCATCCTGCGTATACCAAAGGTTCATTCGAGGCTGGTGCGATCTCTTCAGAGACTTCATAATTTGTCTACATTTAGCTGAGTAAATAAAGTGACATCTGATGATACGCTAGAAGTGTATTCCCCATTGATCGATCATCCTAGGCGCTTTTTTAATGAAAGGCCAACATCGAAATGAAACGACGAAACATTGTGCACGGCGCGGCACGATAATTAATGTACGTACTTAATTAGAAAGAAAAACCGTGGCTGATGTAAAACGAAAATAAAATGTTTAAACATTTCAAGGCTGATTTTGTAAAATGGACTCGTCCGGGTTTGTTCTTGGAAGAGGTCAGAGCAAAACTTAGGAATAAGAAGATAAACAAAGAGGTTCCGTTGGGCATCGAACGGAATAAAGCCTTGCCGAATGACAAAGAAGACAGTGCCGGCTGATCTTTCTTTATATTGGCACGGTCTTCAGAAAATCGGTTACAGCGGTTACACTCTTTGATAATTTCATAATCGAGGGCAAACTCTGGAATTGTAGAACATGGTAACTAGACCTTAACATGTCATTAAAGGGTTGAAAACATTGAAGGCAAAGGCGAAATTCGCTCATTATTTCAAGAATGTTCTCACAAGTCTTCTGCTGCAGAATGGTAACACGAGTGATTGAGCATAGAGCCAGTATTGGGCCGTATCTTATGAATATTGATTAATAAATTGATTGAATGATTGGAGTTTAATGCTTGTTAGTGGTATATCAGTTATATCACGGTTACTAGTTTACATAACGTACGTTTCCAGACTTTCTCACATTGTTGACTCTGCAATCAGCTTCAGCAGACCGCGCAGGCTAACCCGGACAGACACTTTTCGCCTCCTGTGGATTTTCTGTTTCAGGAATATTAAATGTTTTACTCTATACCTCTATCCCCATGAGGCGGAATGTGTCGGCCCGGATTAGCTTGCGTGGACTCCGCAGGCTGATCTGGGTCGATATATTACGCAGACTCCATAATGTTGGTATTCTCGTGGAACGCCTCATACTGCTAAACGTATTGTTGGAATACGAATGAGCTAATCACAATGACTTTCATCGATCATCGGACAGAACGTAATGGCCGAGTCGGAATTCGGATTCACGGACCCTGGATTGATAGCCCTCGTCGTTACAAGCTCAGCTATCACGGCTCTATAAGGATTCGATTGATTGTTCGGTGTTAAACATCACTTCCAACAATTGTTCGGTTGTATCACTGCGTTTCCTGGGTCAGTTACCAGTACCAGTTACCAGTACACCAGTTACCAGTACCAGTTAGCAGTACCAGTTAGCAGTACCAGTGGTCCATTTATCGTGACGCCAATCATTCAGTCGTTATGCTAACCCCGCAACCCTGAGCGTCAATGAGGGCAGTCATAACTACCAATTGTTTAAGTATTCGGTATGACCCGACCGGGGATCGAACCTACGACATCCCGCACCCGAGGTGCACGCTCTACTACTACACCTTCGTGGTCGGCTCTATAAGGAAACGTCGTGGAATAACTAAATTACTGTTGAAATCGGCACGAACTAAATAAATATACATAGACATTAAACTCGAAAGGTTTTTTCAGTACTGCAAACAAATTTGCATATTAGTCCACGAGTTTCAATGTCACATCAAAACTACATCAACTTGATTTCGACATTACATGTATGTGCAGGGTATGCCTTTACATACCGTTCTAAATGGAATTAAACGAAGTGCATTTATACTTATTGTTATTGTTTATTTTACAAAGAAGAGTTAACTTTATATACAGTTTGGTTTATTGCGAAAGTTCAAACAAAATACTTAAGATTTATCATTATTATCCTTTTTTAACAGCACTCTTCAATCAGGCGTGATGACAGCTTGGGTCGTACATATTTGATTACGAAAAGATGAAAAAAGAGCGGTTTCGTACTTATCAAATTACGACCATAAAATACCATAAACACCCTTTGTGATGTTTTTCAAGCATGGTAAATAAAATTATGATATCAGATTGGTTCACAGGGAAAATCATGTATAGATATTTGATGTTTAAAGTCTGACACTTTAATATTATAACAATTGGTCATGAAATGGTCCCGAGTTCAAATCCCACGAGAATTCCGTTAGGTCGATGTCAATCGTTATGTTCGTTATGAGCCCCGGCAGCTAAGTCAGTAGCGACGCGGGCTGTCAATCCAGGGATTGTGAGTTCGAAGCCGTGTATCAAAAGTCAATGATTTCGTCTTAAACCAACGGGCAAACATTCTATGTTGAAAAACAGGCTGTTTCTTGGAACCATTGCTTTATTGAATAATGGCGTGAAAAAGCCTGACTGTCGTGAAATGACAAGTTAGAGTCAGCAATAGTGTTATAAATAAACAATTATTGAATAAATTTGAAACATTGTGGCAATAGGAAAAATTACTCATCATGAGCAATGATATGCAAGTTGTTTTGTTTATTAATTACATGTACGGCATTAAACCCCAATTGCGTACACATATCGACCAAATTCAGCTTGCACATTCGTGCAGTCCGATCTTGTTCTACACTGATCGCAAAACATATATATCAATACTGTGTATGAAGTAGACAATACATAAGTGGGAATTAATAAAAAGAAAGATCGGCGATAATCATATCGATGGCATGAATAAAATGGGATAATGATCAAAGATGTTTTACATGACGGAATACCTATTCCCAACATTATATTTGGTACATACATCACATCTGAATATCCCTTTCTCACATACAACACATATTGATACCCCTTTCCCACATACAACTTATATTAAAATCTCTTTCCTACAAACAACATATATTAATACCACTTTCCCACATACAACACATCTGAATATCCCTTTCACACATATATCACATCTGAATTCCCCTTTTCCAAATACAACACATCTGAATACTCGTTTCTCACAAACAACACATCTGAATATCTCTGTCCCACATACAACACATCTGAATACCCCTTTACCACATACAACACATATGAATACCCATTTACCACATACAACACATATGAATACCCCTTTTCCACATACAACACATCTGAATACACCTTTCCCATATACAGCACATCTGAATACCCCTTCCCCATATACAAAATAACTGAATACCCCTTCCCCACATACAACACATCTTAATACGCCTTTACCACAACACATCTTAATACGCCTTTACCACATACAACATATCTGAATACTCCTTTCCCATATACAACACATCTGAATACCCCTTTTCCACATACAACACATCTGAATACACCTTTCCCATATACAGCACATCTGAATACCCCTTCCCCATATACAAAATAACTGAATACCCCTTCCCCACATACATCACATCTTAATACGCCTTTACCACATACAACATATCTGAATACTCCTTTACCACATACAACACATCTTAATACGCCTTTACCACATACAACACATCTGAATACTCCTTTCCCATATACAACACATCTGAATACTCCTTTACCACATACAACATATCTGAATACCCCTTTCCCATTTACAACGCATCTGAATACCCCTTTCCCATATACAACACATCTGAATACCCCTTTCCCATATACAACGCATCTGAATACCCCTTTCCCATATACAACGCATCTGAATACCCCTTTCCCATATACAACACATCTGAATACCCCTTTACCACATACAACACATCTTAATACTCCTTTCCCACATACAACATATCTTAATACGCCTTTTCCACATACAACATATCTTAATACGCCTTTCCCACATACAACATATCTTAATACGCCTTTTCCCACATACAACATATCTTAATACGCCTTTTCCCATATACAACATATCTTAATACTCCTTTCCCACATACAACATGTCTTAATACGCCTTTTCCCATATACAACATATCTTAATACGCCTTTTCCCATATACAACATATCTGAATACCCCTTTCCCACATACAACACATCTGAATATCCTTTCCCATATACAACATATCTGAATACTCCTTTCCAATATACAACACATCTGAATATCCTTTCCCATATACAACACATCTGAATACCCCTTTCCCACATTCAACACGTCTGAATACCCCTTTACCACATACAACACATCTGAATACCCCTTTCACACATTCAACACGTCTGAATACCCCTTCCCCACATACAACACATCTAAATACCCCTTTTTCACATACAACACATATGAATACCCCTTTCCCACATACACCAATTCTGAATACCCCTTTCCCAAATACAACACATCTGAATACCCCTTTACCACATACAACACATCTGAATACCCCTTTCCCACATACAACATATCTTAATACCCCTTTACCACATACAACACATCTGAATACCCCTTTACCACATACAACACATCTGAATACCCCTTTACCACATACAACACATCTGAATACCCCTTTACCACATACAACATATCTGAATACCCCTTTCCCACATACAACATATCTTAATACCCCTTTACCACATACAACATATCTGAATACCCCTTTACCACATACAACACATCTGAATACCCCTTTACCACATACAACACATCTGAATACCCCTTTCCCACATACAACATATCTTAATACCCCTTTACCACATACAACACATCTGAATACCCCTTTACCACATACAACACATCTGAATACCCCTTTACCACATACAACACATCTGAATACCCCTTTACCACATACAACACATCTGAATACCCCTTTACCACATA
>JASEVX010000663.1:0-68642 GCA_031761405.1 Serripes groenlandicus
ACGTCTATCGTAAACAGTGTGGCAAATGACGGAAAACGAGCAATTTGAGTTTTCTCAATTTGCCTCACTGGCTTCAACTGTATTCAATATCTTTTCTTCACTTTTTTCAGCGATAGCTGATTGACGTGGGTTTTGACATAGATGTTAAACAAATGATCTAGATTGTAGACCAATCAAATGTTGTATTTAATGAATAATAATAAATAAATGAAATGAAACGTTTTGATTGGTTCATAGTTAAGTTGGCGATCCTACGAGAGGCTCCAATAAGGTGAAGTTTTAAAATGAAATGTTCTGCATACTAATCTTTAATTGTTTCCTTAAAAAATAAATTTCAGTGAAAAAAAATCAGTGAAAACGTGTGAAATACAATATTTAAGAGTAAAATATTAATTATTTTTGAAACATGATAAGTTTTCAGTTATTATCGTCAATTGAAACTTATACTGTGTTTCATAATACATCTCTTGGGAGCCTTGCGTAATCGCTAGTCATGTGATGAATTCTCGGCCTTGTCGCGCTTGTGTAATGGATGTTGACTTTGATTGTCAAGTGAAAGGTCTGTGGTTCCATTTCATAGTGTTTTCTCATATTGATCGCCGTTTATCTTCTTTAAAGATATTTCTTGTTGAATGATACACAAAATTGAACCACTATCTAACGCATATAAGACAACTATAACAATAATCTTTCTCCATATATCTTCGAATCTCAAATCACCTGGCCAATGGATCTCTACAAAACCAAAAGTCACTACTTATTTTTTGCAATCGCATCGAAAGTCTTTAGATAGTGTACGATTTTCATCAACCATTTTTTTAGTATATCTTGGAGACATTTCTAATTGACCTTTTAGCATAATGTCTTATTGTATTACTATTTTGTGTTAACATATATCTATACGAGTTTTCTATATCGTTCATTCACCATCAACACTGTACAGTACTTAGCTATTAGCAATTAGTAATAATGAGCTCTTGATCAGCTCTATACTTATCTGTGAGTGTAACAAAGATAACGATTATCTGTGATCGAGTATTCGGATGACTGACCTTAACTCTGATAAACGCATTTCAGTAACATACAATTATAGAGATTTTCTATTTTTTGACAAAATATGTTCAAAGTCGTCTGCTGCAGAATTGTCGTATGAGCGAAAGGGTTAAAAGTCCTCTACCTCCTGTATGATATTTATATACCTATATGTTATATACCTATATGGTATATACTTATATGTTATATACCTATATGTTATATATATACTTTTGCGAGCAGTAAATAGCAATGTTCACCACCGTGCGGTCTTATCTGGGTCTTTATCATTCGCATTCTGTCTGTCTTTGTTTGGTTGCTTGGAAAGTTTGTTGTGTGGTGTACTGGTGTGAGAAAACCAGGAAATGCATGAGTAGGTGAACTGGCCGCCGTGATATAACTGAGAAATTGTTAAAAACGGCGTTAAACCCCAATCAATCAACTGTCTTTGTTTGGCTTGGTTAAATAAAATATAGAGACTGTTAGTAAAGTCCCCATTTTAGATAATCTGTAAAGAATATATATATTATTTAACGTTTGACATTGAGCATTGACGCCATCTTTACTGTTTTAATGAGTTTTAATTCCCTATACAAGTATCATCGCGACAGGGAATTGTCTGTTGCAGATAAGATAGAGGATGTAGTAAATCTATACTAAGACATACGAATATATCTAGGATATTATTGGCTTGATATACTCTAAATGAAAGTATTTAAATTGAATTGTGTTGAAAACATGCTGACAAAAGGAGGAATTGCTCATAGGGAGCATTATCACATTTTGTCACGATGTTTTCAAAGGTTGTCTTCTATAGATGCGTTAAAATGTGTCTGCACGAAGGCATGGCTAATAGTTAATACAATTATCCGGTTACACTAATACGTTAAAATCATTCTGGTCACTGCTCTTATTTCCTCAGAGTTGTGCCTACAAGAAATACTGAAATATCAGAGTTTACCCTTTCCCATATGCAATCAAATATGTAGCAGACGACTTTAAAAACATCGAAATTCTATATTAAAAACAATATTTATGATAGTATAGACTATTATGTGGCAAGGAGAGAATTTGTTTCCAAAACGGATTTCAAAAAGGTCTACTGTGCGTCAACATTCGTCTGCAAGTTGGTGAATGGTTCAAACAATCGTCTGCATATTGGGGAATGGTTCAAACATTCGTTTGCAAGTTGGTGAATGGTTCAAACATTCGTCTGCAAGTTGGGGAATAGTTCAAACATTCGTCTGCATATTGGGGAATGGTTCAAACATTCGTTTGCAAGTTGGTGAATGGTTCAAACATTCGTCTGCAAGTTGGGGAATGGTTCAAACATTCGTCTGTAAGTTGGGGAATAGTTCAAACATTCGTCTTCGAGTTTGGGAATAGTTCAAACATTCGTCTGCAAGTTGGGGAATGGTTCAAACATTCGTCTGCAAGTTGGGGGAATAGTTTAAACATTCGTCTGCAAGTTGGGGAATAGTTCAAACATTCGTCTGCAAGTTGGGGAATAGTTCAAACAAAACAAACAACTTGGATGCGTCAACATTCGTCTGCAAGTTGGGGAATAGTTCAAACATTCGTCTGCATGTTGGGGAATAGTTCAAACAAAACAAACAACTTGGATGCGTCAACATTCGTCTGCAAGTTGGGGGAATAGTTTAAACATTCGTCTGCAAGTTGGGGAATAGTTCAAACATTCGTCTGCAAGTTTGGAAATAGTTCAAATATTCGTCTGCAAGTTGGGGAATAGTTCAAACAAAACAAACAACTTGGATGCGTCAACATTCGTCTGCAAGTTGGGGGAATAGTTCAAACATTCGTCTGCATGTTGGGGAATAATTCAAACATTCGTCCGCAAGTTGGGGAATAGTTCAAACATTCGTCTGCATGTTGGGTAATAGTTCAAACATTCGTCTGCAAGTTGGGGAATAGTTCAAACAAAACAAACAACGTGGATGCCTCAACATTCGTCTACAAGTTGGGGGAATAGTTCAACAAAACAAACAACTTGGATGCGTCAACATTCGTCTGCAAGTTGGGGGAATAGTTCAAACATTCGTCTGCATGTTGGGGAATAGTTCAAACATTCGTCAGCAAGTTGGGGAATAGTTCAAACATTCGTCGGCAAGTTGGGGAATAGTTCAAACAACGTGGACGCCTCAACATTCGTCTGCAAGTTGGGGGAACAAACAACTACATTCATATAAACCCCTTCCCACATACAATTAAGCAGACGACTTTGAAAATTATATTTTCAAATATGTGAAAAATCTCCATTAATGACAGTTAAAATTGTTAAAAAGAGTTGAAAACATTGTGGCAAATGGTGAAATTCCTCATCATGAGCAATTTCCCCTTTGCCACATTTTTTTCCAAAAGTCGTCTGCTTCAGAGGCGTCAAAATCCTTCTGCATGTTGGGGAACGGTTCAAACAAAACGAACTACTACATTCCTATTAACACACAGCGCGATTCACTCAAATAGCAAAACAGTACCGTACTGTATCAGTTCCCGGTCTTCCGTGTGTGCTTTGATTATAGTTGGAAGCATTAATTGGGAAAGGTTTAGAACTAGTGCTTTCAAGTAATTCTATCGGGAAAGGAAGAAAAAAGGACTGGAGAGATCAATAACGGTAAAACAGTCTCAGACATCTTCCCATTCCTTTATTGAGCTTGTAAGACGTATATGAGATGTGTCACGTCATGCAAAAACCCACCCTCGGGACCTTGGTTACAGCGAAAACTACAATTAACATGCGTGTTCGTGCTGGATTATCATCGTTTGATGTTCGCTATGTCCTGATTATAGGATCCTGTTGGTATTTACGTATGTATACTAGTGTAAACGTGTATGAGAGTATATACAAGTGTATGAGAAGTGTAAGAGTGTATACTAGTGTAAACCTGTATGAGAGTATATACAAGTGTATAAGAGTGTAAGAGTGTATACTAGTGTAAACCTGTATGAGAGTATATACAAGTGTATAATAGTGTAAGAGTGTATACTAGTGTAAACGTGTATGAAATCATATACAAGTGTATAAGAGTGTAAGAGTGTATACTAGTGTAAACGTGTATGAGAGTATAAACAAGTGTATAAGAGTGTAAGAGTGTATACTAGTGTAAACGTGTATGAAATAATATACAAGTGTATAAGAGTGTAAGAGGGTATACTAGTGTAAACCTGTATGAGAGTATATACAAGTGTATAATAGTGTAATAGTGTATACTAGTGTAAACGTGTATGACAGTATATACAAGTGTATAAGAGTGTAAGAGTGTATAATAGTACAATAGTGTAAAAGTGTATAATATTGTAAACGTGTATAAGAGTGTAAAAAGATCGTATTCGCCATCGTTTTTTTTATCCTTTCCAATTTAGAGAAAATCTGCTGCAGACTACTTTGAAAACATTTAGTCGAAACTATAAAACATGTATAAATGAAACTGTTATCATTGAATAGAATTGACAACATTGTGATACAAAGAGAAATTTCTCATTATGAGCAATTTCTCTTATTGCCACGATGTTTTAAACATCGTGCGTGTCACGGGCGTCAGAACGCGTCTAGCAAAACCCTTCTGGATTGACGTGACTTATATTGAGCCGTACTGTCAAACATGTTTCGTTTGTAGTGTGTAATATAGTTGATTGTATCATGTTCTATACGGAAGATTACAGTATGATTACAGAAAGGCTACAGGCCTGCCTGCGTTTGAAGTTAAAATTAATAATGAATAAGACGTATTATTTTCGTCCTTGAATACCGATTATACTCCACGGTGAACATTAAGCAAATCTTTACGCGGATATATTTGTAATTCTGCAAACATAACAAAGACTGTTGTGTTGCATTATTACATTAACGTACAGTGGACTCGCTATAGCTCGAACATGAGATAATTCGAATATATCGTTTAACGCGAAACAATTCTTGGAACGGTTCTGTCTTTTGAAACAGCGTACACTGTCATTTCTGCTGCGCTGTTTTCTCGATACGGTTTTATTACTGGCTTTATTTTCATAACATTCCTTTTAACCCTTTCCCCCATAGAGACGCTTTCTGACGCCTCTGCAGCAGACGGCTTTTTGAAAACATAGTGACAACAGAAGAAATTGCACAAAACGTGCAATTTCAACTTTTGCCACAATGTTTTCCACTTTTTGTCATAGGTTATCCATTCAATTATGGAGATTTTCTATGTTTTGACAAAATACATTCAAAGTCGTCTGCTGCAGAATTGTCGTATGAGGGAAAGGGTTAAGTATATATGAAAAACGGAGCTGAAATCAACGGATTTTCCGAACACCTTGATAACTCGAAGTGACTTATTGATCCCTTTCTTGTTCGAGTCCTTGCGAGTCCTTGCGAGTCGTCCACTGTACATGCAATAGTTAAATCCATAGGAGCCGTGCTCAATGAAAACAAACCTCAGGGCATTTTTGACAAGTGTTGGAAACGATTAATTTGTACATCCATACTATGTGATCTAAGTGTGCACTATATGCTAAAGGTTACTTCAATGCTTCTTTTACTTGTGACCAAACAGTGAAGATTCAGATCAGACCGGGATCGCTAATGCCGTCCAGATTTCCTGAAGAGCCGCTCATTTACCCATAGCCTTTATTCCGTTCTTTGATTAGGCAAAGAGACGACTTTCTAAGACAATTCTGTGGGGAAATGAAAATTTGCCTATAAAGAGCATTTTGTCAGTTACCATCAATGTTTTCCATGTTTTTTTTAAAAAGTTTACTACCAATTGTCCAGATGCCGAAAGGTTTTTTCTTCAGAATTTACAAAAAAAAGTAAAAAATTATCCTAGCAAATCATATTACGTTAATTGGTAATGTTCATATTACAATATAACTCTGGACATCGTACTACTTAAGACAAACCATTATCATTCTAGAAGTAGTCATCAATATTTCATGAACTGCCCGGTGAGAGAATGTTCGTAATATTTATATTGGTTATGTACAATAGAATATACGCTACCCGGGCGACGAATGGTAATATTAAATGTTCCTGACTGTACGGTTCGTTGACGTACCATAAATCTGTAGCCATCCTCCACGGGGGAGAGAGAGCGCGAGAACTATTATCCCTATTAGTGCGGCAATCAATATCTGAAACCTTTCCAAATTCAAGAAACACGCTGACGTCTATGCAGCAGACTAGTGAAAATATTGTGGCAAAATGAGAAATTGGTCACAATAAGCAAGTTTCCTTTCTGCTGAATTATTTATACTTTAACTTAAAAGCATTTCCATGTTTTTGCCTATATGATTTCAGAGGCGTCTGTTGCAGATTTCTTTTATCTTTTATGTATATGGTAAAGGGTTAACAGAAACTCTTGAATAGTACATAAACAGACAACCCATAACAATGAAAGGCCACATGTGGTGTAACATATGACAAGAAACATGAATGTCGTACGAATAATCACCTAATAATTCTTGTGAACAAATAAAGACGTAGCCTTGAAACTATAAAACTATAACAATTTTTTTATCTGTGCTCCCAAATGAACTTTGTACTCAAAGCAAACATATGATTGGTTAATATCCTTAATTAATAGGCTTTTGATCAATCAGCCATGAGCAGGAAGTCCGTTTTTTGTTAGTTTATATGGCATTTACCGCCGCATTCGACACTTTTAAGTTATATCCCGGTGTATCTTGGATCAGTTACCAGTAACACTGGTCAAGTTTACGTGACGCCAGCGAGTAAGTCGTTATTGAAACTCCACAATCCTGAGCGCCAAGGAGGGAAAACCATCACTACCATTGTTACACTGTGATATAACCCGGCCGGGGATCGAACCCACAACCTCCCGCAATCAGACGGACCCATAACCTCCCACAATCGGACGAACCCACAACCTCCCACAATCAGACGAACTCATAACCTCCCACAATCAGACGAACCCATAACCTCCCACAATCAGACGAACTCATAACCTCCCACAATCAGACGAACTCATAACCTCCCACAATCAGACGAACTCATAACCTCCCACAATCAGACGAACCCATAACCTCCCACAATCAGACGAACTCATAACCTCCCACAATCAGACGAACTCATAACCTCCCACAATCAGACGAACTCATAACCTCCCACAATCAGACGAACTCATAACCTCCCACAATCAGACGAACTCATAACCTCCCACAATCAGACGAACTCATAACCTCCCACAATCAGACGAACCCACAACCTCCCACAATCAGACGAACCCATAACCTCCCACAATCAGACGAACCCATAACCTCCCACAATCAGACGAACCCATAACCTCCCACAATCAGACGAACCCATAACCTCCCACAATCAGACGAACCCATAACCTCCCACAATCGGACGAACTCATAACCTCCCCCCACAATCGGACAAACTCATAACCTCCCACAATCAGACGAACTCATAACCTCCCACAATCAGACGAACCCATAACCTCCCACAATCGGACGAACTCATAACCTCCCCCCACAATCGGACAAACTCATAACCTCCCACAATCAGACGAACTCATAACCTCCCACAATCAGACGAACTCATAACCTCCCACAATCGGACGAACCCATAACCTCCCACAATCAGACGAACTCATAACCTCCCACAATCAGACGAACTCATAACCTCCCACAATCGGACGAACCCATAACCTCCCACAATCAGACGAACTCATAACCTCCCCCCACAATCAGACGAACTCATAACCTCCCACAATCAGACGAACTCATAACCTCCCACAATCAGACGAACCCATAACCTCCCACAATCAGACGAACCCATAACCTCCCACAATCAGACGAACTCATAACCTCCCACAATCAGACGAACCCATAACCTCCCACAATCAGACGAACTCATAACCTCCCACAATCAGACGAACCCATAACCTCCCACAATCAGACGAACCCATAACCTCCCACAATCGGACGAACTCATAACCTCCCACAATCAGACGAACTCATAACCTCCCACAATCAGACGAACCCATAACCTCCCACAATCGGACGAACTCATAACCTCCCCCCACAATCGGACAAACTCATAACCTCCCACAATCAGACGAACTCATAACCTCCCACAATCAGACGAACTCATAACCTCCCACAATCGGACGAACCCATAACCTCCCACAATCAGACGAACTCATAACCTCCCACAATCAGACGAACTCATAACCTCCCACAATCGGACGAACCCATAACCTCCCACAATCAGACGAACTCATAACCTCCCACAATCAGACGAACTCATAACCTCCCACAATCAGACGAACTCATAACCTCCCACAATCGGACGAACCCATAACCTCCCACAATCAGACGAACTCATAACCTCCCCCCACAATCAGACGAACTCATAACCTCCCACAATCAGACGAACTCATAACCTCCCACAATCAGACGAACCCATAACCTCCCACAATCAGACGAACCCATAACCTCCCACAATCAGACGAACTCATAACCTCCCACAATCAGACGAACCCATAACCTCCCACAATCAGACGAACTCATAACCTCCCACAATCAGACGAACCCATAACCTCCCACAATCAGACGAACCCATAACCTCCCACAATCGGACGAACTCATAACCTCCCACAATCAGACGAACCCATAACCTCCCACAATCAGACGAACTCATAACCTCCCACAATCGGACGAACCCACAACCTCCCACAATCAGACGAACTCATAACCTCCCACAATCAGACGAACTCATAACCTCCCACAATCAGACGAACCCATAACCTCCCACAATCAGACGAACTCATAACCTCCCACAATCAGACGAACCCATAACCTCCCACAATCAGACGAACCCATAACCTCCCACAATCGGACGAACTCATAACCTCCCACAATCAGACGAACCCATAACCTCCCACAATCAGACGAACTCATAACCTCCCACAATCGGACGAACCCACAACCTCCCACAATCAGACGAACTCATAACCTCCCACAATCAGACGAACTCATAACCTCCCACAATCAGACGAACCCATAACCTCCCACAATCAGACGAACTCATAACCTCCCACAATCAGACGAACTCATAACCTCCCACAATCAGACGAACCCATAACCTCCCCCCACAATCAGACGAACCCATAACCTCCCACAATCGGACGAACCCATAACCTCCCACAATCAGACGAACTCATAACCTCCCACAATCGGACGAACCCATAACCTCCCACAATCAGACGAACCCATAACCTCCCACAATCGGACGAACTCATAACCTCCCACAATCAGACGAACCCATAACCTCCCACAATCAGACGAACTCATAACCTCCCACAATCAGACGAACCCATAACCTCCCCCCACAATCAGACGAACCCATAACCTCCCACAATCGGACGAACCCATAACC
Organism: Serripes groenlandicus; assembly: GCA_031761405.1. Lineage (NCBI taxonomy): Eukaryota > Metazoa > Mollusca > Bivalvia > Cardiida > Cardiidae > Serripes > Serripes groenlandicus. Next base: position 9,434 of record JASEVX010000663.1, read on the forward strand.
TCCCACAATCAGACGAACTCATAACCTCCCACAATCGGACGAACCCATAACCTCCCACAATCAGACGAACCCATAACCTCCCACAATCGGACGAACTCATAACCTCCCACAATCAGACGAACTCATAACCTCCCACAATCAGACGAACTCATAACCTCCCACAATCAGACGAACTCATAACCTCCCACAATCAGACGAACTCATAACCTCCCACAATCAGACGAACTCATAACCTCCCACAATCAGACGAACTCATAACCTCCCACAATCAGACGAACTCATAACCTCCCACAATCGGACGAACTCATAACCTCCCACAATCAGACGGACCCATAACCTCCCACAATCGGACGAACCCACAACCTCCCACAATCGGACGAACCCACAACCTCCCACAATCAGACGAACCCATAACCTCCCACAATCAGACGAACCCATAACCTCCCACAATCAGACGAACCCATAACCTCCCACAATCAGACGAACCCATAACCTCCCACAATCGGACGAACCCATAACCTCCCACAATCAGACGAACCCATAACCTCCCACAATCGGACGAACTCATAACCTCCCACAATCAGACGAACCCACAACCTCCCACAATCAGACGAACTCATAACCTCCCACAATCAGACGAACCCATAACCTCCCACAATCGGACGAACTCATAACCTCCCACAATCAGACGAACCCATAACCTCCCACAATCAGACGAACCCATAACCTCCCACAATCAGACGAACCCATAACCTCCCACAATCAGACGAACTCATAACCTCCCACAATCAGACGAACTCATAACCTCCCACAATCGGACGAACTCATAACCTCCCACAATCGGACGAACTCATAACCTCCCACAATCAGACGAACCCATAACCTCCCACAATCAGACGAACCCATAACCTCCCACAATCAGACGAACCCATAACCTCCCACAATCGGACGAACTCATAACCTCCCACAATCGGACGCTGTACTGCACCACCGGAACAGAGTAAAGGTTCATGATTTGGTAGCCTTCATATAGAAGTAGATCAATGCATGAAGAAACGCATGTGTGCTGATGTAGCAAATGATACCATATCTTAACATGATAACGGCGGTAGTACTAGACAGTGTTGATCTGATCCTGACCTTCTACCTGGACATGTATGCACATGACGTTCATGTATTTTCATCAACACTAGTTATGTATCTCTTCAATTGTCCGTTCTCAATGACAATTCCTTTTGCCTCTGCCATAAATATGAGAGGTGATCTTCGAAAATCAATCTAAACGTAATAATGGCAGAGTTAACGAAGACCGTCAAGGGAATTGTCCTTTGAGTTTTGGTTGTAAGTGATCAATTGGCATGTAAGATGTTTTAATGAAATTTCTGATGAGATGCAACGGATATCAGACTCTCAGGGTGACGATACCATCACACTGCTCACTAAACATATTTCACTCATAAGTATTGTTTACATCATCATTATAAGGGTACAGTATGGCAACATGTGAGTAACAACATTGACAACAAAAAACGTCGTACTAATCAATTGAACATTTAAGGATTGCTACCATTCAGAATGTTGTCAACATAAATGGACAGTGATGCATTGAAATGTCAGCTATTTCTTCTCCCAAAAAGATGATACAAAATAAATAAACTCTTTCAGCGCCAAATGCAATATCGAGGTCTTTGCAAACAATACAGATTCAAGTGAGTCAGCTCGTGACGAGCTGTCTCACCTGAAATCAGCATTGTTTGCCTTTTAGTTATCAACACAGTTCAACACTTTTATTTAATGAGAAATGGAGACGCCCGATTTTGAACAAAGAAGAGTATACTTTTAACAAATTGGTGCTGAAAGAGTTAACACTATCTTCATTCTCGGCTAATTCAATCAGATATGGAGTTTAAATGACACATTTTCCACCCAACATGAGTCCATAGAAGTAATCAATCCTGACAGCCTGTCCCTTACGACAGTGTTTGTAATATTTATTTATTTTCTGAATAAAGTAGTATACACCACCCCGACGAAAAATGGCTAGATTAAGTGCTCGTGATTGTATGGTTTCTTGACATGTAATAAATCTCTAGCGATCGCCCATGTAGGCGAGAAGAAACTGCGATGATATGACGATCAATATCCCAAACACGAAATGTAACATAATTCTGTAACACATCCGGATGGGTCAGTAGACATTAAAAGTTACATGGCATGAATCGCATGGCACAAGACATGAAAATTAAATCACGTGATCATTTTTGTCAGAGAAGTCTAGACACGTGGCTTTGTCTCTTACGCCTTAGATTTAAACAGAGATATTTTATTTCAGCAAAATATTTCATGTAGAGATTTATTTTTATTTTATGTAGAATTTGTATTTGCTGGAAAATATTTATCTCCAGCTTTGGCATATTCTTCCAAGCGTTGAGGGTCAAGCAACAGAGAACCATCTGAGTAGTTTCGAAGTTATATGGACTATGCCATTGACGTAGAACTATACGTTTTAAAAACACACTAAAACAAAAAGAAGAGAAACGAGAATGACGTTATTATAATTCACCACGTCAAACGAAAATAAAATCGATCGACGAAAAAATAAGTTTATGGACAATTCAATCTATTTTTCGTACATTGTATATGTACCATATGTTATTGACTATAACGGATGTCCGGTTTTGGTCAATTGATCGTAAGATTCGGTTTCCATGTGTTGTGGTCTATGTAACGATTCGATTTATGAAGGAAAGAAACAATTGAACTATTACATGTACACGACTAAATAGGTTATCTGTTTACAGTGAAGACTTGGGTTAGTCTTCACTGTCCCTCTGTATGTAAGTTAATCCTAGATGCATCTATTGACTAAAGACAAGAAATGTAGCCCCATCAGTTTTACGCAAATTTCCCTTCATGTGATGCCGCTACGGTGAGTCAATAGCACATAAACCGATCGTCAGGGCTCATTTTTATTTTCACAATCTAAGAGAGAGTCATGTTTGAAAACATACCATTTTCGTATTGTCAGTGAATTATGTGTGACAACGCTAAGGAAGTAACATATGAGCCATCCTGCGAGAAAACCAACATTATGGACTCTGCATAAATATCGATCGGATCAGCCTAAGCATGCCGCGCAGGCTTACTCCACTTTTCGCCTCCTGTGACTTTTCTGTTTCAGGAATAATTACTCCATATCCCTATCCCCCTGAGACGGAATGTGTCGGCCCGGATCAGTCTGCGCAGACTGATCCGGGTCGATACATTACGCGGAGGCCATAATGTTAGTTTTCTCGCGGGACGTCTCATATGTAGTCTGCTTAAACCACGAGTTGAGACGATATGATAGAAAGTCGGTTGGTAAACATACGAAAGGCAGATCAGGAGCGTCTGTTGTTACATTCTGACTGTTTTACTTACCATCAAACTTTAAAGACTACTTAAAGCCGTATCCATTTGGATCCTTTAGCATGAATGGACAGGCAGCAGTTCTTTTACCATGCGTGTAAGAATGACGCTTAGTTTTTGTTCATGAACTGTTGACAACCTGCGAGGGAAAACTGTCATATTTGAAAAACGTGAAATATATAATATTGATAATATTGACATTAGTTGAAATCATTGCGGGAAATGTAATTTTGCTCCTTATGAGCACTTTCTCTATTTCGCACACAATGTCTTCAAAGAAGTCTCAACTCGTATATACCTGTACCATGGTCCGTTGGCAGAACAACATTACCCACTTAATTTATAAACAGACATTACGGTTATGCTAAAATGGTATTGGTGTTACCTTAAACATATTATATTGCCCACAAAGTATATATACAGAATAAAGTTTAGACTTACAAATATACATGCTATAGGCAAACGGGTCTGGCCACAAGTTCTCACAACTTAGATACGGCCATCCCCTTTGATAATTATTACAAACAGTTTTTATTTTGCCTCTTGATACGACTTTGATTTTTTAAGTTTTTTGTAGCTAAACAATAAATATTGGAGACAAAACATATTGGTGTTAGTATAAACTAACCCTGTAAACTATATGTGTGACATACGAGTCTAGTACATCTATACCAGGGAAAGGGTTTTAACATCAACATGGACTCAAACATAACAGCATGTCATTTTCTGTGGCACGATCTCATTTTTAAAAGACAATTAAACGTTTAAGAGAATTTTCAATTCTATTTGCCCCAAGGGTTTACTAAACCGTCAACAGGAAACAAAATAATTATCAAAAGAGATAATTTATGTCACTAACCGGCGGTTTTATTCAGCATGTGATATTTCCCTCTTAGACGAGATCGAGGGCTTGGCGTGAAACGGTTGTAACTAATATTGGTATTTTTTTACCAAGGTTAATCACTTTGCCATAAAGTCTTTATAAGCATGAAATCTGGAAATTTAGGTGCCATTGCTCGTAAAGAGCAATGACACCTAAATTTTCATTGTTTACAAAGGGGTCAAAATTGCCCCTAAACCAGGGTTGTCAAAAAAGGTTTTTAGATACAACCGTTTCACGCCAAGCTCTCGAGATGTTGGCTGATTTCCTAACCTGAGTAATGTAACATTGTAAGAGGCTATTGTTGCGCATGTCGTATGATAATCCGCGTAAGTCATATTTATATGTCTACCTTTCCCCATATGTAGACGGATTTTGACAAGCCAACTAGCAGACGATATAAATCATTGTTGGGAAAAAGGTGAATTGGTCACAATGAGCTATATATATATTTCATTTTAGCCACAGGCATTTAATCTCTATTCAATTGTTATTCTTTTATTTACATAGTTCATGTAAGTGATTTCAAAGTCGTCTGCTGCAAATGTGTTGTACTAGGGAAGGAGTGTTGATGTTTGATAATGTATGCTTGTTTTACATTTATTATGTATGTTGCAGGTTTGATCCCGGGTCTGGTCATACAACACACTATCACAACGGTAGTATTAGTTTCCCACGTTGCCTAGTATCGAAGGCTTGGTGTGAAAGGGTTGTAACTAAAAACCTATTTTGAAAACCCTAGTTTAGGGGCAATTTTGATCCCTTTGTAAACAATGCAAATTTAGGTGCCATTGCTCAGAACGAGCAATGGCACCTAAATTTCCATTGTTTACCAAGTAAACTGATTTAACGCTTTTAAAGACTTTATGGCTAGGTGATTAACCTTGGTAAAAAAAATACCAATTTTAGTTACAACCGTTTCACACCAAGCCCTCGGTATGGTCTCTCATTGGCGCTTAGAATTTGGCAGCACAGAACTAAAACTGATCGACCATTGTAAAATAAAACTAAGTAAACGCCAGGAAATGACCAAGGTTTTTACCAAAGCGGCGTAAATAAAAACAAAATACAAAGAAACCAACACATGAGAACTGTTGTCCCGATATTTGTTTTACTCCAATTACCCTGTATATGACCAAACTCAGATTCACTATGACCCCAGATCGCTTAACACGGCTAAGATAAATGTTTACGACGTAAAACATACAACCAGTAAAAATAAGAAGTGGATGAATTATTCAAGAACTGTGTCCATGTAAACAACATGTGACGTCATACATGTAGTCTAAACCCCTTGTCCAAGTTTGTTGTTATAGATCTACCACGAGCTTCGCATGACCTTTTCCTAGTCATCGCCCATCGGTGTTTATTATAGGATTTCAATAAGCTAAAAGTGCGAGTCACGCCGAGACTACTTGTTTTTTGAATACACATTGCTCATGTAGGTTTCACACTATTAAAACAGTCATTGGTGAAAACAAGAGCACCGCGTACGGCACAGACGCTCGACTAATAGAAAACAGAAAAAAAGCTGAGCTAAACAAACAATCTTAACCGGTGACGACCACGCCGCCGCAGACGCCGCCGCCGACGCCGACGATGACGCCAGGGTCATGACAATAGCTCTCGTTTTTTTCAAAAGTCGAGCTAAAAATCACCTGTGATTAAAGAAGAAATCCATGAAAATAGAGAGAGCAGTTCATGTATCTTATAACAAGACAATTGTGGCTCTTTTAAAGAAACCAATCAGAATGTGTCCATGTTTGGTACCCTGTATTACATTTCATGTTCGCCCTCTCAAAGGTCTGCAATTCAAACAGTTTCACAACATGACGTGTACACGCACACATCTCGCATGTTTAATGTAGTCAACTAAAGTCGCACGATCATTTCAAGTGTTAAACAGACCTGGGTTTAATTTAATGTATCGACAGCAAACGGTAGCCAATTCGACAATAAAATTACAAATATTTGACTTCTGGCAATAACGACTACAGACCGCGAGCTACGAAACTGCTACATTGGGCGTAAGGCAGATAGCTCGTACGGACTTCTTGTTACCATTGTTTTACAGATATCAACATTTTATGCTAAAGACCACCTTTGTTGCAATTCCCTGTCTATAACAACCACACTTCTAGTTTCCCTATAACTCATTTTCTGTACAAATGATCCTGCAATCAAAGACCACCCGTGATCAGAGCTCTAGGTGAATGTCATTCATTTTTCATGTTCTAAAATCTTTATTTGACATTCAATGAGACGATTCTTTTGAGTACCCACAACATAGGATTTGGTTGAGAAATAAGAGAAATATTGTGGTGTTCACTCACTCTTATCTAGTCCTCTGTGTGATCAAAGACTAAATTGGTCTCTTACCATTGGTGGTCTTTAAACACATGATCCACTACATTAGACATACTGAGTAAGCTGTAGAATGAATCACAGTTAAGTGGTTGTTCTTTTGTGACTCTAATCACTTTAGTCAGGTGTTTTTGTCCGTGTGTTATTGGATGCACCGGTCAATACGAAAGACTAAAACAAATATGGTCGACATTTAAGTTATGATCAAATAAATTGATTACTTACTACTCTGAATTGTTCAAGAAGTCAAATAACAGGCTTATCTGGATCAATACTGTTCACAAAAGCCAGCTTGTACCATTTCTCACGCACTGTCTCTTATAATGATCCGAATAGAGTTTAAAACATTGAGAGCAATTTTCATGTTTTGTCCCAATGGTTTCACAAACATCTGCTTCAGATGAGTCAGCATACTATTGCATGCAGGTGTAGATTGATTCGTACGTCGATATGCTAAGTGTTTCCGGGTGTGATAACATGCATGCACGTGAAGATTGACTCATACGTCGATATGCTTAAGTGTTTCCAGATGTGATAACATGCATGCACGAGATATTGATTACTCAAACTAAAGGTATCACACCGATTTTAGAACACGCTGATTTGATTGGTGTCGTATTGCTTTAGAAAAACGGCGAGAGTTCCTTCGACATTAACCTTTTCCTTCATGCAACCTATCTGCATCAGACGACTTTAGAAACAACTTGGCAAACATAATGAAAATATCCCTCATATAGACGCTTTCTGACGCCTCTGCAGCAGACGGCTTTTTGAAAACATAGTGACAAAAGAAGAAATTGCTCACAACGAGCAATTTCTCCTTTTGCCACAATGTTTTCCACTTTTAGACATGGGTTATCAATTCAATTATAAAGATTTTCTATTTTTTGACAAACTATGTTCAATGTTGTCTGCTGCAGTATTGTCGTATGAGGAAAAGGGTTAATACAACTGATTATTTGAATAAAACATTGGGATAAAAGGAGAAATTATGAGCTACTTTTGTCATATTGTTTTCACAAGTCGTCTGCTGCAGATGCGTTTAAAATGCGTATGCATGTGGTGAAATGGTAAATGTATGACGGCTAATCCGTCACAATATTAAATTTATATTAATACGAAGTTGAAACCATAATTTGAAAAAAAGAGAAATTTGCTGATTTTGTGAAATTTCTCAATTTCCAAAATTGTTTAAAAATTCGTTGCGAAGTTAGATAAAAAAGTCTCCACGCCAATGGTGGGATAATTGATTTGATTGTGTCTTATTCCCATCCAAACCCGTTGGCATTGATGCATGATAGCTAGCGCGTCCTAACAGAGAATAATTGAGCCGTCCCACGATAAAACCAGCATTGTAGACTCTGCGTAAAGTATCGACCCGGATCAGCCTAAGCATGCCGCGCAGGTTTACCTGGATAGACTATTGTCGCATCCTGTGAATTGTCTGTTTCAGGAACTATTACTCAATACCTCTATCCCCTCGGCTCGGATCAGTATACGCGGACTGCGCAGGCTGATAAGGGTCGATACATTACGCAGAGGCCATAATGTTGGTTTTCTCGCGGGACGGCTCATATGAATTATTTCAGGTAGGACATATTTCCTACATCTCATCTGTTATTATGACACAACAGTTGTGTCTACATGACACGTAAATGGATATTGCGGGAAGATTTATGAATGCTTGCAGGAAATATTTCAAATCTTTTAGAAACTACCGTCTGGTTAAACCTCCTGAAAGATGACGAGTGATTGTGTTTCTTCTCTAGAATTATTGCAATATCATCCGTGGCCCAGAAAGAAATACCCCTATGGTTTATATGTGTGGCAAGTGTAGATTGCGATATGTCTATGTATGTATGTTAAACAGTCCGAGCTCTCTTTGGATGTTTAAAATGTCTTCAAATATTATTTAACTCTTCGGTTGGCGAACATAGCCAATATAGATTAGACTGCGCTATGTTATATCCAGGGAGATCAGAATCCACGGTATTAAGGTTTGTTTTCCCGGAGCACAGCTTGAATTACTGATGAATTTCTCTCTTTTCACAATCCTTCTCAAAAAGTGCTTATAAGCGGAATTATTACAAATAGTTAAGAAAAGATACCAATAAGTCAAGGTTCATGTTTGGTAAATAAAACTGTGTGTGAGCGATCTGATATAACCGATTCGGGATCCTTTTTCTGCGGGAAAGATGAAGACTCTAGCGAACCTGCGCAAATTCTCACCAGAACCTTCATAGACTTTAATCAGTCCCTTGCGATAAAAAGAAATATGTTATGAGCATGGAATTACTTCTCGAAAAGTGCTTATAAGCGGAATTATTACAAATAGTTAAGAAAAGATACAAATAAATCAATAATGATGCGCTGGATGGTGTCTGGTCCTGAAGTAGCCAGAGTTGTCCATGAATTTCAATCATCCATCAATTTGTTAAAACATGAGCAAAGTAAAGGCCCTGATATTCGCCACCATGATCGACAAAGCTTTACCCAGAAAAGGTTTACGACACATGTTCTTGCATTAAGCGATACCATTGAAGACATGGGGAACCCATTCAATGACCACTCGGGGGATTTACTAGTCTTAGATAGTAGAAATATTGTAGATGCAAGTGTTATTGAAACTGTGAAGAACATCGAACAGGCAGGTAAGGACCAATATAACAATTTCGTAGCTGAGCGCTTAGAAAGGAAAGATAAACTTCTGAAAAGTACCATTAAACAAAACAAGTTCCCTCTTTTCAGTAGACAGACTAAAAAAAAGATTTCCAAAGAAAAGCAGCAGATTGGCTACCTTAAACAGGATTGTTCTCTCTTTTCAAAGCTGTATGTTTCATGCCAAGTACGTGACGGCAACCTTGAAGATTTCTTTGCCCATGAAAATTCTACTTTTCCTCCTTCATTGTCACAGTTCGGAAACCTCAGATTGGGTACCAAGTCGGACCTTTTGCATTGTCTTGAACGTCATTTACAAGTCACTCATGAACTTCCTCCAGTTAATGCCTTAGTTATAGATGGAGCAGTTGTTGTTAACATGCTGAAACCAACAGGTTGTCAAACATTCCAAGACTACTCAAACAATGTTTTCAACCCATATATAAGTCGTCAGCTTTCAACTGTCCAGAGGTTGGATGTTGTTTGGGATGTTTACGATCCTGATAGTCTAAAATCTGCCACACGGTCGAAAAGAGGGAAAGGCGTCAGACGAAGGGTCCTACCAGACACAAAAATACCAGATAATTGGGATTCATTTTTGAGAGTAGATGATAACAAAACAGAACTATTTAACTTTTTGACAGATCAAATAGTCAAAGTACATCACAACAATAAACTGGTGATAGCTACACGTGACCAAGGTATTGTATCTTTACCACAGTATGACTCTAGGAATCTCACTCCTTGTAGTCACGAGGAGGCGGATGTGAAAATGATGATTCACGTTGCCGATATGTCAAATCAAGGCCTGAAGAAGATAATGTTAAGGACAGTTGATACTGATGTGTTAGTTTTGGCTGTAGCAATTTTTCCCAAGATTGCAGTTGATGAACTATGGGTAGCTTTTGGTGCTGGTAAAAACCTCAGATATTTAGCTGTTCATTCAATTGTCCAATCTTTGGGTGAGTCAAAGGCCAAGGCCCTGCCACTTTTTCATGCATTAACAGGCTGTGACCAGACATCTGCTTTTTGTAGCCGTGGTAAGAAAACTGCTTGGGAAACGTGGAAAATGTTTGATGCTGCAACAACTTCATTTTTGGCTCTTTCTGCATCCCCATCTTTAGATACAGTTTTACAAGAAATGCCAACAATAGAACGTTTTGTTGTTCTTATGTATGATAGAACCTGTGCAGCTACTCATGTTAATGATGCTCGAAAGTATCTTTTCACTCAAAAGGGTAGATCCATTGAATGTATTCCACCCACTGCTGCAGCACTATTAGAGCATACCAAAAGAGCAGTTTTCCAAGCCGGATATGTTTGGGGACAGGCTTTGAAATTGTTGCCAGATTTACCAAGTCCAGCAGAATGGGGCTGGGTTAGAGAAAACGCAAAATGGGAACCATTTTGGTCTTCACTTTCACAGGCAGCAGTACCTTGTCAGGAATTACTTAGATGTGGATGTAATCCGGAAAAAGGTTGTCGTGGAAAATGTAAATGTTTCAAAGCTGCAATGCTATGCACAGCTCTTTGTCGGTGTGGTGGCAATTGCGACAGGGACTGACAATTGGTTCATATTTTAAGCCATTAGCCATATGTTGGACACCAGTGTTATAGTATTTGAACTTAAGTTCATAATGCACAAATAGCAGGTGCATTTTATGAATGGCAATGTATAAGGAAAAAAAATCAAAATCAATTGTGTTCATGTGTTTTAAAAAACAAAATGTCATGCCTGTACTTGTTTTTATGCTTGTTAATTGTTTTTGAAGTAAAAGGTTTCATCTTATATAATTGTCTACAGTTAAACAGTTACATGGATTCATATTTGATGCTAATATCATATTGCTGCAAGGCATGATGAAACTAGTTATCTTAAACTAGATCTGGTTTTAATTTTTATTTTATTTTATCGTTTCTATGGAAACCCTATATTAAATATGTTAATTTATGTTCTATATTCTATATTTCTGCATCACAATGTTAAACAATGTTAAACACAGTTAGGTTTATAATAAAATGTGATCACTATATGTGTAAAACTTTGTTTTAATTCAAATACTTAAGACTTATTTGAATTTTCGTGAATTTTGGCGGCCATTTTGTAAAATGGCCGCCAGTCGGCCATTTTGAAAGTTACAAATTGGGTCTAGGGCTTAAAATGTTTGTACGTCCATTCTTCAAGTGTGTGCCAATTTTGGTGCTTTTCCCATTTTCTGAAGTATTTTGGTGTTTTCAATGACGATATGACAGGACTACAAGGTTCATGTTTGGTAAATAAAACTGTGTGTGGGCGATCCGATATAATTGGACCGTGTCAACCGATTCGGGATCCTTTTTCTGCGGGAAAAATGAAGACTGTAGCGAACCTGCGCATATTATCACCAGAGCCTTCATAGACTTTAATCAGTCCCTTGCGATAAAAAGAAATATGTTATGAGCATGCTCCAATGTCCCGTTCTATAGCAGATTATCATAGAACATCATTACGTACAGGTCCTGAGACACATTGTGGGCATTGTTTGTTTATGTAATGTTAGTGCAAGTATCTCTGATATATTTAACTCTTGCATCGCCGAATTGTTTAAAGTAAACTCTTCCATGTTCAATATCGGGCGTCTCCATTTTTCATGTAATAACAGTTTGGAATATTTTGATAAATAAAAGGCAAACAATGCTGATTCCAGGTGAGACAGCTCGTTACGAGCTGACTCGCCTGAATCAGCATTGGTTGCAAAAACCTCAATATTGCCTTTGGCGCTGAAAGTGTTAAATGAATGTACTGTTTCCAGTTAAGAGCATTCACCGTCCGTTTATATATGTAACATAGTCCTGGTTGAAGCTTCTGGCACCAGACACTAGAAGTGTAGGCCCACCAGATGTAACCTTAAGGGATGCCGAACTGGAGAAATTATAAGTCCCAAAATAACCAGACTTTGTTTTTATTCAATCGTTTTTTGCGGATGTCAAGATTCAGAGGTGTATAAAGCTCCTTTCCCCCACAAGATCTCTAATATCCAACCAAACCCTACGATTTGGTTGTCTAAAAGAGACAATTATTTAGAGTACCGAAACTATAGGGCTAGAGGATACAATACGTATTTTAGAACATGCAAAACGCACTCTATCTAAAGCTGTGTTCTTGACAATATGTTGTTTATGATGATACATCACGTAACAAACATAAAATTAATTAAATCTTTCGGTCGATGTTGATTTACTAGTATGCACAGACCATCTAAACGCAGTGTAAATAACCCTGTCTAACGACTCGAGTATAACTGTTTACCTTATGCTACGGTCTTCGACTCGTCTATTTTGAAAACATAAGACGATTAATATAATTAACACAACTAGTATGTCAGACGTTTTGATTTTATTTATAGTTGAAAATGTTGTGGTGAAACGAGAAATCGTTAGTTTTGAGCATTGAATAATGTGTTGATGCTTAACAGACTACGTCTACACGAAACTATAACATTCTTAAAACATTATTTGTGCTCAAAGCAACACATCAGGCTCAAAAACTATTAAAATTTATTCTGTTCTCAGAGTTTGTGCTCCAGTATCCGATTGATCAGAAGCAAATTCATTCTCGAAATTGACCAATCATGCTCATAAACTATAACAGTTTAAACTGTGTTTAGAACTTGTGCTCAAGTATCTGATTGGTCAGAAGCAAATTCGTTCTCCAAATTGACCAATCAGCAGCCTTATTTGGAGCATGGAGTTCATTTCTGAGCACTGAGAATGTTTTCAGAATTTTATAATTTCGGACCTAAAATCCTTTTTTTTTTTAGCACGGAGTTCATTTCTTAGGACAGAAACCATTTACAAAGTTTTATCATTTTAGTCTGGGCCCACAATCACTTTTAAATGCATCCCAATTCTAAACTTGAAGAATCTCCTGAATGGCAAAGTTACACCATTTCTGATTGGCTTAACTATGATGGTTTTAACCAATCAGAAATTGTGTTGCTTTTAGTTATCTAGCTTTAGCATAACAATTGTATTGAATTTGCTTGGTGAATACGGGCTCTGATTTGAGCATTGGGTTTCGGCTAATCTATCATCGTCAATATAGAATTTCATGGTCTATTGGTAACCTTTTTATTAACATTTGCTACAGAGTTCCTACTAATGTATCATCCTGTAGACTGATACCTACCGCCAATGTCTTGAAACTCTTCCAACATACAACACATAATCTGCAGCAGTCGACTTTGAAAACATTTTTCCAAAAATGTGGAAAAAATCCAAAATTGATAGTTTAGTTTATAATGTTGGAAACATTGTGACAATAGGTGAAATTGTTCATAATGAACAATGTTTTTCAAAAGTCGTTTGCTGCAGATGCGTCCACATGAGGGAAATTTTTAATAATACGTTTAGTCCGGTCGATTGCTTTGATTGGTGCCTTAACGGTTGATGCATATTTATTTTAAGAGATGATTCAACTCTTTTCCTCAGACAGACGGTTTTGATGCAGAAAACACGTCTAGCGTAAAGGAATAACGGAATGGATAAGAAATAAAAAAACAAGCTTTTTGATTAACAGATAATGCACTTTCAAAAAGACGAAAATGAACATTGTAGGCGTTGGGTGAAACAGTTGTGATACTATGTATGCAACAAGTGTTCGGTACATTTTCATACCCGAGTATGTCGGTATCAAAATAAACTGTACATTTATGAAACTGTCCCTCGAGGACCCGGGGGTGATCGTAAGGGTTTGAACGAAACAGTATTAACTCTTTCATCGCCGAATTGTTTAAAGTAGACTATTCCATGTACAGAATTGGGCGTCTCCATTTCTCATGTAATATAAGTTTGGACTATTTTGAAAACTAAAAGGCAAACAATGCTGATTTCAGGTGAGACAGCTCGTCACGATTGTATTGTTTGCAAAAACCTCAATATTGCCTTACACATACAGACGCTTTCTGACGTTTCTGTAGCAGACGACTTTTGAAAACATCTTGACAAAACGAGAATTTTCTCCTTTTGTCACAACGTTTTAAATCTATTTTCAATGATTTATCTTTCATTTATAGAATGTTTGCCTAAGAAATTGCTTATCATAAGGAATAATCCCTTTTGTCACCATATTTTGAACTATATTCAATAATTAAACTTTTATTTCTAAGAGATTTATCGTATGACAATGGTATTTGAGACGTTCCACGAGAAAACCAACATTGTGGACTCTGCGTAAAGTATCGAACCGGAACAGCCTAAGCATGCGGCGCAGGCTAACCCAGACCCTTTAAACCTTTTGAGGAATATCTGTTTCAGGAATCATTACTCTATACCTCTATCCCCCAGAGACGCAATGTTTCGACGGAGATTAGCCTGCGCGGACTGCTGAGTCGATATATTACGCAGGGTTCATAACGTTGGTTTTCTCGTGGAACGGCTCATTTTATCCCCTACCTAATTTGGACCTTGTTCTGCTGAAAGGTAATAATTTGAGCGAAAAGTTTCTAAGAGAAGGTTGTGATCTCTGAAAACGTACTTCTATCTATTATGTAAATACTATTCCGGGGTCCAGACAAATGAATAATGAATCCTAAGTGGTTTGCATGCGATTGACTTCTGGATTGTTAATATTGTAAACTTGAATATTGATATCTCGAGCTATAAGCAAATTCTGTCTTTACTTCTTTTAAGATATAATCAGTTTAGAGGTCCCGTTTGCGTTTGGAGACAAATATTAGCTTTGGTAAAGCAATTTGTTTTCTATTCTGATTCGTTGGTTATCTAGACAGACTACATACACTATGCAATAATCCTTGTGCAAATATGTTACGTATTAATAAGAGAAAACTGCCTTCAATAAATTCGACTGAATCATCCGAAATATGCAAAGCAACTACGGCGGTAAAAAAAGCGTACAGATGTTCATCATGGTGAGAGGATATGTTATGAGCGATGCAAAGGCAGACATTGTTGTGATTGCTATGGGGACGTACCAACACAACCCACTATACCTTGACCACATGTAGTCATAAAACTCACAAAGAGAATATTCCACCTTTTACCTCAATATTTTATATTCAATTCTATTTTTGTTGATAGATATTTTCAACATTTATTTTCGTTTTCGTAATCTTAAAATTTTCTAAATTCTTTGACATGAATGGAGAAGTTTTGCTATTCACAGTTAGTTAAGATGAATGTTTAAGATCAGTCTATACATATTTGCAGGTCGATCTTGACCCTCATTGTTCGATATGTTTATTTACTTAAACATGCACAGAACACCGTGTAGTCCTAATATTGGGATTCGCTTCGTTAGCTATCCCTTATTGTTAGGCTTTTACGGCTGTCTGTCTGTTTGTTTGTTTGTAAAGCGACACTCCACAGCCCAAACCGACGGGCCGATTCCGATGAAACTTGGTGAACAGGTGCCATACGGGCTCAGGGTGTGTGCGTTTGAGTTTCGTTGCTAAGGACCCACAATCAAGGCGAATCTCAAGTCGCCTACCGGCTTGTGATTTACTTATTGTTATGAGTGTGACTATCCAGATACATAAAGGTATATTAGGTACCAAACCAACTAGTGTCTGACAGCCATATTTCACATTGTTCATAAGCAACTCAATGTTAAAAATAAAGCAAGACTATGTCAATACAGAACAGAAATGGTCCTGATTAGACTGCATGTAAACGCATATCCATCCGGTCGTGGCCGGGTTACTTTTTCACGAACGATGTGGTTTTTTCCTTGTGACTTTGTCCCAGAAGTGCTGTTATGTATATAGGACATATCGTGATTTCCGATGCTTACAGGGATTTCCTTTCAATTGGTTATGCATTATTTGTTGCCTTAATGAATTAAATGTTTCACGGGAATTCAGCCGCCGTGTAGCTATATCTATGCTGGTAACTTCCAAACTAAACTGGATACAACCCGATTTGACATACATTATAATGACTTAAGTGCACTAGCATTACATTTGTAATATATGAATATTCTATACACACTGTGGGATAAACGGAACACATTTTAAGACTTAGACAAAGTTCTAGATAAGGTGTATATTTCATGTACTTATATCCTTATTTGGAACTTAAACCCTATGTTGTGGTACTCAATTGATTGTGTAAAAAGACCAGTTTACTCCTCCTTATATTATATAGACTCTTATGTACCTTCCTACAAAAGTCAGGATTAGGTTAATATGTTCGGGAGATTTGTATTTATCATGAAAACTGAGCAATTATTTCCGAGAATAGTTTCCTAGAAATGAATTGCTCTCTCTGTCCTCGTTTGCTTTGTCTAAAATAACAGTTTTATTACTCCAAAATATGGAAGAAAAAAAACACGAAACGAAAGACAAAAAAAAAGAAAAAGAGTGTCATAATTGATTTTAAATGTGTTTAAACCCTATCTCATATACAACAACCCTGCAGCAGACGACTACGAACAATTCTGGAAAAATTAAGTAATTTTTCTATAAATAAAATATGGTTTAAAGCATTCTGAGAAAAGGAGAAATTGCTAATCATGAGCAATATCTCCTTTTGCCACAACGTTTTTAAAAGTCATCTGCTACAGAGGCGGCAGCAAGCGTCTGTATGTCGGAAACGGTTAAACACCAACACTTTTTTTTGAGACAATATATCAGAATTGACGTCTGTAAACAGATGAATAAGACCGGTCATTCAGAATCATTCTACTCGCGCTCCACGTGTTTTACATCTTTTATCTATAGGCTACACCAATTATTGTGGCGAAAGCCAAGCACTATAACGATGCGCTTTAGAATATCCAACAATAAGGCACATATGACCTGTTTAGGTCCTAATCAACCTCCGCATCCTCATCCGCACTGTCTGATCTAAGTCTACACTGTTCGCGAGGCAGTCACAGAAACACGAACAATTAACAGTGTAATTTGCATTAGATAAGGTTTTTGTAACTGGTTACAAACTATGTTTTAGATACCTTTAATGTACCAGTGCATGAGAAAAGGCACACGTTGGCATTTCTGAACAGTGTAGGACCAGATCAGCCTTTAATTGGCTCAGTCTTATCAGAATGTAAACAAGGTGACGGAAAATTATAATGCTTGTGTAAGTAATACGTGAACAATATAGGTCTTGATCAGACTGTGTTGATGTCTTTTAACCCTTTCCCTCATATATACACTTTCTGACGCCTCTGCAGCAGACGGCTTTTTGAAAACAAAGTGACAAAAGAAGAAATTGCTCAAAGCGAGCAATTTCTTCTTTTGCCACAATGTTTTCCACTTTTAGTCATAGGTTATCCATTCAATTATAGAGATTTTCTATTCTTTGACAAAATATGTTCAAAGTCGTCTGCTGCAGAATTGTCGCATGAGGCATGAGCTAAATAGACAAGCTCAAATATGTTTTTTTGCTAGGCTAGATTGATTTCAAAGCGTCTTAAGCTGCAGATGCGTCAAACGTTTCGTATAGATGCAGACATGTTTAATAGAACTGTCACAATAGATCATACGATAGAAAAGTTCTATTAGATCTAACCGATTTTAGAAATCAAGTATTACATATTTACCAGTATGCTCTTCAAAATACAGAATACGAGCTATTGATACTCCAATTTATACGCAGTCCCACGAGAAAACCAACATTAAGGACTCTGCGAAAAGTATCGACCCTGATCAGCTTAAGCATGCCACGGAAGCTAATCCGGATAGACACTTTTCGCCTCCTGTGGATTTTCTGTTTCAGGAATCATAACTCTATACCTCTATCCACCTGAGACGGAATGTGTCGGCCCGGGTCAGTCTGCGCGGACTGCGCAGGCTGATCCGGATCGATACATTTCGCAGAGGCTATGTATATAATGTTGGTTTTCTCGCGGGACGGCTCATATATTGTTTAGGATTGATATTGCGCAATCATTAATTACACTTGGCGGCATGTACCGCTGTTACTGCCGAACGATTTACAATTAAATCATATTGCCAAGGCGGTAAGCTCGTGGCCAACTTCTATTATCATTGGCATATTGATACAGTATGGGATACAGCATGTATACGATCCGCGCCTATCTAATGTGGGTTTCATTGAAACCCGCGTACAGTGAACACTCAGACGAGCCTTAGTATCCACACAGTTTCACCAGAGCCTTCACTGTCCGTTAGTATACATGTAATGTAGACACAACACTAGAATGGTAGCCCTAATCAGGGGCGTAGCTCCCTTAAGGCACTCTAGGCACGTGCCTACACATTTGTTCTCAAAATGCCCCAAAATGCAGACATCTGCGTAATGTATCGACCAGATCAGCCTGCGCTGTCCGTGCAGACTGATCCGGACGACACATTCCGTCTTCGGGGGATAGATGTATAGAGTAGTTATTCCTGAAACTGAAAATCCACAGGAGACGAAAAGTGTCTATCCGGGTAGGCCTGTGTGGCATGCTTAGGCTGATCCGGATCTATACTTTAGGCAGTGTCCACAATGTTGATTTTCTCACGAGACGGCCTACACATTGATTATTGCAAAGCTACGCCCCTGCCAATGAACTTTCCGCCAATCAACCTATATGTGATCTACAGAGAGTCAATAAGGGCCCACATCGCTAGACGCAGCTCTATTATGAAAACACGCGAGTCGCGTCTACGGATTTGTGGCGTCGTATTGCAGCTGCGCATTTTGAAGACTTAGGTGAGTATGTGCATAATCTCAGTGTCACCAGAGTCTTCAACATTCGCATACAAGTTACATACACCTTAGCGCATCGTCTGACAAAAAGACTATGAGTGTAGCCCCACTATTGATACGCCAATGTACCTATATATGATCCCATTACGGAGAATATATAAGACCTTTAAGCGTCCGACTCGACTCAGTCGTGTTTTGTAACCGCAATACATCTTTCCGAGTGTTGAATTGGAAAGACGTATAGCCGGGCATTGCTGCATAGTGGCCTTTGTTTAAAAACAGTTGGACTTGACTTTTAGGGTTGAAACGTGTTAATCCGCGGCTATAAAGTATAGAAAGACAGTTACCGCATTGGTTAGAATGTGCACAAGCGCGTACTTACCTACATGGTTGATATGTGGCACATACTCATGTTCGCCTGACATAGCTTGTATATTTCTTTCAGTCAGAGATATACTATAGCATATGTTAATCATAAAAGGTAATTTCACTGGAGTCTCGATAACTCAAAGTCGAAAGTGATCGATGAATTTCTTCGAGTTTTCTGTTTTAACAACACTTTGTTAATGCTTCGAGTAATCGCTGGATTTATGTTAAATTCATTTGTTTGGTCAGAAATTAATTCATACTAAAGTGGATATTATGAAAGCAGGTCTGTGGCGAAATCATATCTAGATAACACCACAGCAGCAGTTCCGGTAGTTCGCAATAGCAATCAAAACTGCTGCTACGCTGTTTTCAAAATATATATTCGTTCCAGGAAATGGATTGAGTTAACCCTTTCCCACATACAGACGCTTTCTGATGCCTCTGCAGCCGACGACATTTGAAAACATTGTAGCAAAGGTGAAATTGCTCATGATGAGCAATTTCAACATTTGCTACAATGTTTTTAACTCTATTTAATAATCAAACTGTCATTAATGGAGATTTTTCACATATTTGATAAGATGTTTTCAAAGTCGTCTGCTGTAGATTTGTTGTATGAGGGGAAGGGTTAAACAATATATTCGACTGTTCACTAGTTAGAGCTATCGAGAGTCAACTGTAGTCTGTCTAAGTACGATGTTCATCAACAGAGTTAATATAACTGTATTATTGCATAACATAACATATGACGTCAGCATATTTAATATACGATTATATACGGTCATCATGTTTGTTCTGTTTTCAATGAAGAATGGAAGACGACAATCAACCAAGCGCATGCTTATCTCTTAATATAAAATAATGTTTAATAAAGTTGAAAACATTGTGGCTAAAGGAGAAATTGCTGATCAAGAGCATTTCCACCTTTGGCCAAAATGTTTTCAAAAGTCGTCTGCTGCTTTTGCGTCAAAATGCGTCTAGCAGGTAGGAAAGGGTTTAAACTCTTTCTCACATACACAAAAATATGCAGCAGACAACTTTTAAAACATCTAGACTAAAATATTGAATACATCTTTAAATGAAAGCAATATTATTGGATTGGTTGAAATACTATGGGAATGATATTGCTCATAATGGGCAATTTCTCTTTTTGTCACAACGATTTCAATTATTTAATTAAAAGCAAACCTTTCATGACATCGAACATTAATCCACAACAAATTGCAACCAATCCTAGTTTGTGTCACATCCAAACGAAATACATAGAATCCCAAGAGGTTAACCCTGTCCCACATACAACTTATTTGCAGCAGACGACTTTGAACATATTTTGTCAAAAAATGGAAAATCTCTATAATTGAATGGATAACCAATGACTATAAGTGGAAAAACATTGTGGCCAAATGTGAAATTGCTCATCATGAGCAATTTCACCTTTGACCACAATGTTTTCAAAAGTCGTCTGATGATATTGCGTTAAAATGCGCATGCAGGTGGGAAAGGGTTAAGAAATGGAACCAGCAGTAATGCTTTATAGTATACAGCTGTGTTAATTCATCAAAATTAATTTAAAATAAAAACAACAAATGATACAAATGTACCGTGAAAATACATCACTTTGTGAAATATTAATCAATATAGGACGTCAAAGTTAATAATTAACGTCCATCTTGGGAGACGTTTTACTCTACATTGTCGAACTAGACCTGTAGTTGTAGTCCCAGTGGATATACCAGTACACGAGCACTTAATTCAGAATAACCATGGTTGACGGGAAACATGTCAGCATAGGATAGAAATGATATTTCCATATAAGTTGAAACCCACGAGAATTTACAACGGGTGACCATCATTGCTTTCGAGAATATGCCACGTATCGAGAAAAAGTTCCCGCAAACAAAATATTTTCTGCATAACATAAATCTTATATATTAAATAGAAATTTCTTTTCCGAAGAAAAAGAGACCTATGGGACGAAAAAAAGGTACACTATGTAAGAACGTCTGACTTTTAATGGAAATTACTTTGATGGACTGCTTATAGCCTCGAGTCAAGGTCAAGTCTCAACTTCTGTTTAGTGGTAACCTTGATTTGATGTATGATTTGCAATGTCCAAGCCTCGGTGGTGTAGTGGTAGAGCGTCCGTATTTGCAAATGATATTGCTTTTTATTCATGACACTTCTTCTGGTTAACCCTTTCCCTCATATAGACGCTTTCTGACGCCTCTGCAGCAGACGGCTTTTTAAAAACATAGTGACAAAAGAAGAAATTGATCAAAACGATCAATTTCTCCTTTTGCCACAATGTTTTCCACTTTTAGTCAAAGGCTATCCATTAAATTATAGAGATTTTCTATTTTCAAATATATTAAAAGTCGTCTGCTTCCGAATTGTCGTATGAGGAAAAGAGTTACGGGTCTATTCTAATTAAAAAATCGATCTCCTGGGACGAAAGCGTAACACCATCTGACAAACCTTGACTTCAAAAACATCCTGTACTTCTTGTATAGCATAGATATACTACTAATGACCTCGGGTCAAGGTCACGCCATACCCTCTGTCCAGTGGTAACCTATATTTGATGTATGAGTTTGTGACAATTAGGAAATATGTGTCATGCAAAATATTGATCTATATCAAGTTAACATTGCGATTTGCAAACGACCCTAGTTTTGAATCACGCCATTCCGTCTAGTTAACATTTTCCCAAATATGGACACTTTCAACGCCTATACAGCAGACGAATTTTGAAACATAGTGACAACAGAGAAGATGTTCTAAAACGATCCTGTTTCTCCTTTGGCCACAAACAATGTCTTCAACTTTCTTCAGTAAGTATACCTTAATTTAAGGAGATTTTCCACAATTTCACGTACAAGTTTTCAAAGTCGTCTGCTTCAGATTTATTGTATGTGAGAAAAGGTTTAGCTAAAAGCTTTGGCTGCTATAGCAATACATAACGATAAGTAGAATATAGCGTGCAGGTCAGAATTGACCTTTGAGACGATCCCTTTAAGAAACATAGTATTTTCACAAATAATTTGTTGAGTTTGGTTCCAAAACATTTTTAGAAGTTAAAAATAAAAAGATTCGATTTACAGATTATCAAGACTAATTTATATTACTTACATGAGTGACAGTAAATCAATAATTCAGAGCTCTAGATAAGGAGAGTATTTCACATTCCCAAATCTTTATTTGACCCTCAATCCCTACGTTGTGGGTACTCAAAAGAATCGTCTCACTGAGACGATTCTTTTGAGTACCCACAACATAGGTTTTTGTGAAGTCATAAGGGAGATATGAATGGGAAAAGACCATTTCACTACTCCTTATCGCGTCCTGTGAATGCTTTTTTATTTTTTTGGTATCAATTTTCACTTGTCTGTCAGGACTTATCATTGATAAATCAATGATAAATGCATACTTGAGGCATGTTTAGTGACTTGGTGTCTTAACACAGGCGATCCTGCACATCCGTCCTGCCTCACGAGAGCCTTCACATAACCGTTTACATAACATATCGAGGGCTTGGCGTGAAACGGTTGTAACTAAAATTTGTATTTTTTTTTACCACGGTTAATCACCTCGCCATGAAGTCTTTATAAGTGTTAAAACATTTTTCTTGGTAAACAATGGAAATTTAGGTGCCATTGCTTGTTCTGAGCAATGGCACCTAAATTTGCATTGTTTACAAAGGTGTCAAAATTGCCCCTAAACCAGGGTTTTCAAAATAGGTTTTTAGTTCCAACCGTTTCACGCCAAGCCCTCGATTTAGTCAAAGATTAATAGTTTAATAAAACAACTAGAACTGTAGCCCTATTACTCTAATGCCAATTTAACTTTATATGAAACCGTTTCGGAAAGTCACTAAGACTCGAAATCACTATGCGGCTGAAACATGATATATGTCACCATAAAATGTACCACAGGTATCATTACTAAGGGGCCGAACTCCAGATGATGATCAAAATGTTGAAATGTTGAAACTTCTGCAAATATTGCTAATAGTGACAATCAAGTAAGTAGTTCAAGACTGTCTTTGAAGTAAATGATGAAAAACTGTCAATTGAAAGTCATGGAAATGTACACAATTTGGCTTACTTGGAATGTCTACCCAGTAAATATGAAGCATAATCGATCAATATTTAGATGTATATGGTACTGGAAAGTAAAATTCTCTGATTTTATCACATGATTATGATTCTAAAAGACAATTTTTGAATAGTTTTAAAACTTTGACTATAATATCTATTTTCTCGAGTTATACACGTTTATGAATTAACGTCGTAGAGTTATAAATGTTTATGAATTAACGTCGTAGAGTTATAAATGTTTATGAATTAACGTCGGTATGTTTATTCTATGAGTAACGTTCCCAGTCACATGACTCGCGTTCTCGTTATATTTCCATGAAAACCGTGGGACTGACATTGTTCTGATTTTACTGTCTATAGTTTGACTCGCCGTATCAAAGACAACAGCAATCCGTATTGCATGCTTTATACTCATCAATCTTTGGGGACTGAAAGTGTTATCTGTTGATAACGTGGTAGACGAAAAAGTGTATCATATAAGCCGTCCCACGAGAAAACTAACATTATGGACTCTGCGTAAAGTATCGACCCGGATCAGCATAAGTATGCCGTCCAGGCTAATCCGGACAAACACTTTTCATCTCCTGTGGATTTTCTGTTTCAGAAATCATTACTCTATACCTCTATCTCCCTGATACGGAATGTGTCGGCCCGGACTGCACAGTCTGATCTGGGTTGATACATTACGCAGAGTTCATATTGTTGGTTTTCTCATGGTACGGCTCAATAATGATGTTTGCTATTGGACTTGGGGGTCAGTGGACTGTTCTCAAGCAAAGGGAATCTTGATGGGCATTTTGAAAAGTCACGCCACAGACCGAATGTAAAGTCTCGTGACTATGTCAGAAATAAGATCGAATCAACATATAAATCGTCTAGTATAGTGTCAATGTTTTTTCCCCCCATCCTTTCCCACAAACAACAAATATGAAGCAGACGACTTTGAAAGCATATATGCAAACGTATGGAAAACGTCTTTTTATAAATGAAAGTATAATTTCGGGATTGAGTTGAAAACACTGTGGCAATTTTTTTTATTCATTATGAAGGATTTCTCCGTTTACCAAAACGTGTTCAATATTCGTCTGCTGCATATGGGTCAAAAAGGGCTGCGAAATGGTTTGACAAAGGTATGCTACATACTTTGTGTGTTAAAAAGGGCGACTGTTTGAAGATTTCTTGTTATGGTTTCTGGCAGTTTATGTCATCCTTTGATGGGCGGACAAGCTTTAGTACAATTTGCGTATATGCACATATATCTAAAATAAATGTGATTTTATTGGTAAGTGAATTGACGCATTTTATGTGAAGCGTTTCTTCTTTGGACTCGACATTTGGGCGAGGGGAGTCGGCAATTATCCAAAGAGGGTTAACAGAAACTTATGTAATAATTACGCTAAGGTTGGTTTTAGCAGAGCATCCACTGCTCATCCACACGCGACATAAGATCGCTATGGTTGAGTTTCTTGTTACACGTGTGTCTTTCACCTGTGTTGTGATTACACGAATGTTGGTTTTCATGGTACATCGCTCTTCCATGTGTGTTGTAATTACGTGAATGTTGGTTTTCTTGATACATCGCTCATCAATGTGTGTTGTAATTACGTGAATGTTGGTTTTCTTGGTACATCGCTCTTCAATGTGTGTTGTAATTACGTGAAGTTTTGTTTCTTCGTACATCGCTCTTCAATGTGTGTTGTAATTACGTGAAGGTTTGTTTCTTCGTACATCGCTCTTCAATGTGTGTTGTAATTACGTGAATGTTGGCTTTCTTGGTGCATCGTTCTTCCATGTGTGTTGTAATTACGCGTAGGTTGGGTTTCTTGGTGCATCGTTCTTCAATGTGTGTTGTAATTACGTGAATGTTGGTTTTCTTGGTGCATCGTTCTTCAATGTGTGTTGTAATTACGCGAATGTTGGCGTTCTTGGTGTATCGTTCTTCCATGTGTGTTGTAATTACGCGTAGGTTGGGTTTCTTGGTGCATCGCTCTTCAATGTGTGTTGTAATTACGCGATGGTTGGTTTTCTTGGTACATCGCTCTTCAATGTGTGTTTTAATTACGTGAATGTTGGTTTTCTTGGTGCATCGTTCTTCAATGTGTGTTGTAATTACGCGAATGTTGGCTTTCTTGGTGCATCGCTCTTCAATGTGTGTTGTAATTACGCGTAGGTTGGGTTTCTTGGTGCATCGCTCTTCAATATGAGTTGTAATTACGCGATGGTTGGTTTTCTTGGTACATCGCTCTTCAATGTGTGTTTTAATTACGTGAATATTGGTTTTCTTGGTGCATCGTTCTTCAATGTGTGTTGTAATTACGCGAATGTTGGCTTTCTTGGTGCATCGCTCTTCAGTGTGTGTTGTAATTACGCGTAGGTTGGGTTTCTTGGTGCATCGCTCTTCCATGTGTGTTGTAATTACGCGAAGGTTGACTTTCTTGGTGCATCGCTCTTCAATGTGTGTTGTAAGTACGTGAATGTTGGTTTTCTTGGTGCATCGCTCTTCAATGTGTGTTGTAATTACGTGAATGTTGGCTTTCTTGGTGCATCGCTTTTCCATGTGTGTTGTAATTACGCGTAGGTTTGTTTCCTTTGTACATCGCTTTTCAATGTGTGTTGTAATTACGTGAATGTTGGTTTTCTTGGTGCATCGTTCTTCAATGTGTGTTGTAATTACGTGAATGTTGGCTTTCTTGGTGCATCGCTCTTCCATGTGTGTTGTAATTACGCGTAGGTTTGTTTACTTTGTACATCGCTCTTCAATGTGTGTTTTAATTACGTGAATGTTGGTTTTCTTGGTGCATCGTTCTTCAATGTGTGTTGTAATTACGTGAATGTTGGCTTTCTTGGTGCATCGCTCTTCCATGTGTGTTGTAATTACGCGTAGGTTTGTTTCCTTTGTACATCGCTCTTCAATGTGTGTTGTAATTACGTGAATGTTGGTTTTCTTGGTGCATCGTTCTTCAATATGTGTTGTAATTACGTGAATGTTGGCTTTCTTGGTGCATCGCTCTTCCATGTGTGTTGTAATTACGCGTAGGTTTGTTTTCTTTGTACATCGCTCTTCAATGTGTGTTGTAATTACGTGAATGTTGGTTTTCTTGGTGAATCGTTCTTCAATGTGTGTTGTACTTACTTGAATGTTGGCTTTCTTGGTGCATCGCTCTTCCACGTGCGTTGTAATTACGCGAATGTTGGTTTTCTTGGTGCATCGTTCTTCAATGTGTGTTGTAATTACGCGAATGTTGGTTTTCTTGGTGCATCGTTCTTCAATGTGTGTTGTAATTACGTGAATGTTGGCTTTCTTGGTGCATCGCTCTTCCATGTGTGTTGTAATTACGTGAATGTTGGTTTTCTTGGTGCATCGTTCTTCAATGTGTGTTGTAATTACGCGAATGTTAGTTTTCTTGGTGCATCGTTCTTCAATGTGTGTTGTAATTACGTGAATGTTGGCTTTCTTGGTGCATCGCTCTTCAATGTGTGTTGTAATAACGCGAAGGTTGGCTTTCTTGGTGCACCGTTCAAATGTTTATCTCGTAAATATGTGTCCCTTGAATGATAAACGTTGGCTATCGCCGATTTCAACAGTATATCTGATATGTCTCGGTGGCCAGTGCACTTTCCAATTCAGTTAATGACTTCCTCGTACCTGCATCTCCTCGGGGCCATTGCAAACGGATATACACGTTAACTTATTTGCACAAATCCTAGAGTCTAAGATAACACAGCGGGAACGTAAGCATCCATCTATTGGGTTTTCACCGAAGCTCTTAAAGCACGTAAACTAACGTCACACCACTCTATACCTTACACCTTGTCCATCTTGCATCAGTAGCAAACTATGAAAACATTATGGCAAAAGGAGAAATTAGTCATTATGAACATTTATCATTTTACAGCAATGTTTTAAACTCTGTTTCGTACAATTTGTTTCGTTATTGAGAGTTTCGAAAGGCTTATTTGTTGTCTTATGCGTCTGCTATAGAATCGTTGTATGTATGCGGGAAAGGGACACTAGAATTGATGTTTATTGGACACGATGGTATGACGTTTGAAGTAGTTCTGTAATTAAGTTCTCGAATAAAAATTAAATTAAAAGTTACCACGTTTAAATTAAATAAAATTAGATTTAATAAGGACCCAAGTCGTCTCCGGGGTATTTAACACGTAACATTGTCGATCGTACACGTTCTATAATTATACAAGATATATTATGTGTTATATAACAGGCCTTTCAGTTAAATATTGCGAAATAGCAGGCTGTTAAATCCTGTTGAACTTTCTTTCTTTTTCAAACAGTAACTTTTACTTAATTACAGTAGTGTTATATTTTATTTAAAAATCACGTAATATAAATTATATATATAATAGCTAAATACAACAGTAGAACATTCACTTATTTAGCAATAATTGTACATACTAAGCGTACTACCCAGCCATTAATATTGGCTAATGAGTCAATAGAATTTATCAATACATTTACTGAAAAGATATGAGCCGTTCCATGAGTAAAATAACATTATGGACTCTGCGTAATGTATCGACCTAGATCAGCTCGCGCAGTCCGCACAGGTTATTCCGGGCCGACACATTCCGTCTCAAGGGGATAGAGGCATAGAGTAATGATTCCTGAAACAGAAAATTCTCAGAAGGCGAAAGAAAAGTTATTGCCCGAGTTAGGCTGCGAGTAATGCTTTAGGCTGATCAGGGTCGATACTTAACGCAGAGTCAACAATGATGGTTTTCTCCAAAACTTACTCTGTCGTGAATCCATTTCTACCGACCGGGCGTAAGAAATGTGCATGACATAAACAAAACAATTGTTTGTTTTGATGTAGGATCGAGATGCATTTCCATCCGGGAACTTCAAAAGAAGACACATTGTATTCACATTCGTGGCATAGCGTATCGTGGAATAATATCACTGTTGGTGGTGCTCATGGGGTGCAACTCTGACATGATCTGACACAGAATCATGGATCCTCTATATGAGCGTTGATGATCACTGGTAGCAACTCTGTCATGATCTGACACGATCTGACACGATCTGACACGATCTGACACGATCTGACACAGAATCATTGATCCTCTATACGAGCATTGATGATCACTGGTAGCAACTCTGCCATAATCTGACACGATCTGACACGATCTGACACGATCTGACACAGACTCATTGATCCTCTATACGAGCATTGATGATCACTGGTAGCAACTCTGCCATGATCTGACACGATCTGACACGATCTGACACAGAATCATTGATCCTCTATACGAGTATTGATGATCACTGGTAGCAACTATGTCATGATCTGACACGAGTTGACACGATCTGACACGAGTTGACACGATCTGACACGATCTGACATAGAATCATTGATCCTCTATATGAACGATGCGTAAGGCATTTACGACCAGTGTAGAACCAGATCAGCCAATACATCCTGGTCAGGTTCTGCATTCTCGCAAATTAGTCATAGAAGGTTTCAATGTACTTCTGTTAATCAGTATCCATTCGGGTCCTTAGCATGGATTTTTTTTTATACAGGTGACATTACGACTGGCTGGCTGGAGTCAGGATAAATGGACCAGTAGTACTGGTAACTTACCAAGGAAAAGCCGTGATATTACTGAAAAATTGTTGAAATCATAATAACAAATCCAAATTAGACTCTGCTTCACCATGTTTCTTTTTAATCAGCTGAGCCCTATGTTGTGGGCACTCAAATAATCGCCTCAGTCTGACGGTCATTTTAAGTTTAAAGGAAAACGTCATATTAACGTTAAACGTCGCATACAACAGAACAAGGGTTAATTGACTAAAACATTATCGGAAAAGGAGACTTTGCTCATCACAGGTGCTTTCTTATTTTTCGAAGATATAAGATACATCATATTGTTTTGCTGTGGTTTATTTTCGCTAAATCTTAGTTACACACGATAAAACACCGTATACATCACGCAGTGAATTTATATTTCTTATAAATTGCGGATTTCTGCCAAGTTAGAAAATTTGAAATGCTTAGAAAAGCGCCAATGTTTTTCACCGCGAATTTTAATCGTATATAACCCATTTCCCACGTACAGACGCTTTCTGATGCCTCTCAAGCAGACGACTTTTGAAAACAATGTGACACAAGGTTTAGGACAAATTGCTCATAATGAGCAGTTTCTTTTTTTGCCATAATGTGTTCAACTCTATTTCATAACACTTTTTTTTCATTTAAAGTGACATTCCTTATTTTTTACAACTTTGCTGTATGTGGTAATAGAGGTACATGTAATCCGTCTGTTTCGTGAACAAACATCGTCATTTTTTTCTCTCCGACTATTTTCCTATCAGAAGAGAACATGTTTTGTAATAAAAGGACAAACTAGTTTGTCTGGCCAATATGAGCAGGGGAATATTTCTCCAAGATTGCCCATCAATCATGTAACTCGGACTTGTTACTTGATATGACAGCTTCACACTCCTCCAAATACAAATGAGCCCCGACATGCAATTTTGGGGTCTTGTTACATTACCAAACAGTGAGTACCCTGTATCTGTAAAGACTCTCACAAGACGTCGCTGTCCGCAAAAACATGTAAAATAGCTTTTGGTGTTCGTAATACATGATACATTAAATGTCTACCTAGTGGTCTGACGTTTACTAACCTCTGTATGATGCCATCACGAAGATGCAATGAGACAAAACATATATGCCGTTCCACGAGAAATCCAACAGTGTGGACTCTGCGTAAAGTATCGACCCGGATCAGCCTAAGCATGCCACGCAGGCTAGCCGGACAGACACTTTCTGTTTGAGGAATAATTACCCTTAGCCTCTTAACCCCCGAGACGGAATGTGTCGGCTTATCTGGGTCGATACCTTACGCAGAGTTCATGATGTTGGTTTTCTCGTGGAACGGCAAAACAAATATCGAATGGCGTGGTTCAAATAGAAAGCATATCTCGAGGGCTTGGCGCGAAAAGGTTGTAACTAAAAACCTATTTTGAAAACACTGGTTTAGGAGCAATTTTGACCCCTTTGTAAACTATGCAAATTTAGGTGCCATTTCTCAGAACGAGCAATGGCACCTAAATCTCTATTGTTTACCAAGAAAAATGATTTAACGCTTTTAAAGACTTTATGACGAGGTGATTAACCTTGGTAACAAAATACCAATTTTAGTTACAACCGTTTCACGCCAAGCACTCGATCTGGTCAATCGATAGCATTTGGTTCGTACCACAGTAAAACCGACCTATATGACTTTGCGACCAGAAAAGACCCAGATAATATTGCACCGTAGGTCGTTCCAGTTCGCCATCCAGTTATTCAAACAGTCTTAGACACGCCCCCTTTCCATATACTACAATTCTGCTGAAAATTTCGACGGACAGGTCCGAGGCAAAAATGGTTTTACTAAGAAAACAGGAGTCGATACTAGACCAGAATGTGGTAGTTATACCGAGTAAGAATCCCAGGCGGGTTGACGTATGTTTAACCCTTTCCCGGAATCCACTGTGGTCGAGTGGTTAGCGCCGTGGATTTCAAAACCGGGTGTCCCGGGTTCGATCCCCAGTCGCGGCACTGTGGTCATGGTGGAGTGCCCTTGGGCAAGGCACATTTTCTAGCCTAGTACTGGTTTGTTTACCCAGGGATCATGAATGAGTGAACTGTCGCCGTGATATAACTGAAATAATGTTGAAAGCGGCGTTAAACCCCAATAATTAAATAAATTAATTAACCCTTTCCCTCATACGACAATTCTGCAGCGGACGACTTTGAACATATTTTGTCAAAAAATAGAAAATCTCTATAATTGAATGAATAACCTATGATTGAAAGTGGAAAACATTGTTGCAAAAGGAGAAATTGCACGTTTTTTGCAATTTCTTCTTTTGTCACTATGTTTTCAAAATATCTATAATTGAATGGATAACCTATGACTAAAAGTGGAAAACATTGTGGCAAAAGGAGAAATTGCACGTTTTGTGCAATTTCTTCTTTTGTCACTATGTTTCCAAATAGCCGTCTGCTGCAGATGCGTCAGAAAGCGTCTATATGAGGGAAAGGGTTAACAGTGTTTTCATTAGCGTTTCTGATCGATCGAGAACCGTGCGTATACGAGAGTCGTAAATGAGAAAACACGACTGGAGCTGTCACATATTTAATTCCTGATATTGCAGCGACAATTGCATATCAAACGGAATCTGGAAATTGATTGCCACAACTTGACGTTCGCATTGCTATGCAATAACAGCATGTCCGTGCATAATGGCCAATCAAATTCCAATGTAACCCTCACCTGACACAGTAAATCAGGACACATTGATTTCAGTCATTCACATCTTTAACATTATTTAAGGAGGAGTATACAGCTCTTTTATCCACAATAGCTCTCATATCATCCAACAGAACACTATGATGTGGGTACTCAAAATAATCGTCTCAATGAGTACTTTTGAGTACCCACACCATAGGGTTAGAGGGTAAAAAAAGGATTTTAGAACGTACAAAACTTCTATTATCTAGAGCTATGATTAATTTATTAAGTCTGCAACCTAAAATTCCCCCAAAAATATCAGTCAGAGTGCCAGATAAGGAAAAGTGAACAGCTCCTTTCGTATTAACCAAAACAATGGATTATCTTGAATACATTTATACCATGGCATTATAGGGCCAAATAAGGAGTTTAGACGTCGAGTTATCTTTCTTTAGTTCTGGATGTTCACGTGTAGCGTATACGTCATCTACATTGTCGACGTCATCTGGACGACAGATGCCGTAATAAACAATATTTGAATCGCACTGGTGACAATGGTGTTATTGTAAAAATGCCTTCATCAGAGCGTTTTGAAATATGAATTATAACCAAGCTAAGAACAAGGCGACACACATTCAATTACTTTTAAAAAATGTCAAGGCAATGAAAGAAAAGAGTGTGGTAAACCGAGCGCTAGTTTTTTTAGCGGTACCAGCGATGAAAAAACGACGTATGGTACAAGGAGTTAAGAGAAGACAAAGACAGAAATAGTTCAATTGCGAAAACGTTAGTGACATCAATCGCGTACGCACTAGCAATAGACACACGTCTAACAGTACAACCAAGCAGTCATCGAAACGTTCGAGGTTAGAAATGGCGACAGATACTCGAATTTAACGACAAATCTGATTATGAGAGAAAATAATGTACATTATTAACGCTGACTGATTGAAGACGGTTTATCCTTCGCTGAGCCACCATGTAATTACTTAAGCTCAGGTAATATAAGTCAGAAAAAGTGCATGTAACCTTTAAATTTGATTGTTGGTTAAATGTGGGACACCTATTACTATAATTACATTTCCGTGTCTGTTTTCACACAAATCTACCACTAATTACTAATGCATTTATACCTGATTTAAATGTGCCTGTAAACAATGTTTGTTGTTTTTTAAGGTATTTTCTTGGCGTAGACGTGTTAATTGTTACCTAGAATGGAGGCTTAACACGGTGCGCGCTTAATGACACGATATTTAGACACATTTCAAAAACAAATCAAATCGTCCTACCGATTCTGAAGCTTTTCATTTCGAGAGACGTTTTCTTGGGTGATTACACTGGCATCTTTTATTCAACATTTTTACAAGATAATGTACGGCTGTGGAACATGTAATCGTATTAAGCCGTCGTTTCACTTATTGCATTATATAAACAAATATGTAGCAGACGGCTTTGTAAAAACATTTGCAAAAACACGTAAAATCCCCATAAATGAAATTCTAATAATTGTTTTTTGGCATTGTGGCCAAAGGAGAAATTGCTCGTTTTGAGCAAT
Source organism: Serripes groenlandicus (assembly GCA_031761405.1). Lineage (NCBI taxonomy): Eukaryota > Metazoa > Mollusca > Bivalvia > Cardiida > Cardiidae > Serripes > Serripes groenlandicus. Next base: position 42,672 of record JASEVX010000663.1, read on the forward strand.
TCTCCTTTTGCCAAATGTTTTCAATAGTCGTCTGCTGCAGGGGCGTCAGAAGGCGTCTGCATGTATGAAAGGGTGAAATCAAAACCCATGAATCTTTGAAAAGACGAATGGTAATACAAATCGAGGGCTTGGCGTGAGACGGTTGTATCTAAAAACCTATTTTGAAAACCCTGGTTTAGGGGCAATTTTGACCCCTTTGTAAACAATGCAAATTTAGGTGCCATTGCTCAGAACGAGCAATGGCACCTAAATTTCCATTGTTTACCAAGAAAAAGGATTTAATGCTTATAAAGAGTTTATGGCGAGTGATTAACCTTGGTAAAAAAATACCAAGTTACAAGTTGAGTTACAACCCTTTCACGCCAAGCCCTCGAAATGTATTTCGAAAGGCGAAGAGCGTAATCAAGATACAGGAGGACGCGTTCGCAAATTATTTTTTGCAGTTAAATAGGACACTTTTCCTATTTTAAGATATGAATCTCTTGTCATTATATCCATTGTAAACTATTTATTTCGAATAATTCTAATATAACGCAATAAGGTGAGATAATGGCAGTTCCCTTTGTAAATTACTAGATATATAATCACGTTGGTCTCTCTTGGTTAAATACTTTATTAAAATTAATCATCTAAGAGTTATGCTACACGTTTATATGTGCGTGTTACTCTGCAAAAACCAGGAATCCGTCTTAACTGGGGATTTGGAACCCGTTCGATCCCCAGTCGCAGCAGTCATAGTAGAGTGCCCTTGGACAGGGCACATTTCCTAGCCTAGTACTGGCTTGTTAACCGTGAATCAGGAATAAGTGACATAACTGAAATAGTGTTGAAAACGGTGTAAAACAAAAGTCAAACGAAAAACCTATTTTGAAAACAATTAAAAACAATCGTTGTATGAGTGACCCACAGCATACAGTCTAACAGTGTAACATTGTGAGGTAAACACGAATGTTTTCATTATTAACTAAGTTTCCGATGATTCGTAGACAAAATAATTCCCATATTAACCTTAACACACACATCAAGTTACAGTTGATTGAATTTTGTAGATCTATTTTAAGAATGTTGCTGCAAGCAAGAACTTGTTAACACTAGAACAAGAGAAATGAGGAACATCATTCTAAAAAGTAACTATCGAATAAAGTGAATAAACCCACTATGATCAAAATTAGCAATTATTTTTGAAAACATAGTGGCAAAAGAAGAAATTGCTCAAAACGAGCAATTTCTCCCTTTGCCACAATGTTTTCGATACTCATTATGTCTCCATGCAATCTGCTGAGGACCTGCTTGAGTTTGTACACCGATTGCTCTTTTTTAAGTAAAAAAGCGTCTTGCTGTATAGGCGTCGGCATTCATTTTGGCAGAAACGCACATGATAAGCGAGTCCGGGACAAAACACACAAACGACATCGTTCGGACATCATTCCGTGCCTCCTTCCACTCTGATGTGTGTTTGCTATCTCGTCTGACTAGCATCATAGAAGTTTCTGACAAAACGAGCAATTTCTCCTTTTGCCACAATGTTTTCGATACTCATTTTGCACAATTTCTTCTTTTGCCAGGATGTTTTCAAAAGTCGTCTTCGGCAAATACGCCATAATGCGTCTTCAATGAGAAAAGGATAAATCAGCATATATTCAATAACGCCATACACAAGGAGAAGGTAAGTTAACAACAAAAGGTGATTATCCTACTCCTACTGTTGAAGTATTTGTCTGTTACACGAAACATCAGGGTTCAATCAATATCTTAATTCTTTCTAAGATAATCCCCCGAGGTGAGACGTAATGATTTCCCAAACAACTCGGTAATAGTTCAACAACAGACACGACAATTGCGACAATTAATGCCCTTCTAACATGTGACATTCACATAATATTGACCCGTTCGCCTCGATCTGCATTTCTACTGAACATAATTTGGACCACGTCTCTAGGAGACGTCCTACGCCGACTTTGCGATCAAAGATCACCAATAAGTTGCGTGTGTCCCTGCATAGATTGATCAGGATAATATGTGATCGTCATAAACCGACTAGACAAGTTATGAACATCAATCCTTAAGTGACATCGCGAGACTGTTTTATGTAATTGAGAATATTAAAGATGACCCTTGCATGTCACATGTATCTGCAAGCCTCATGTCAGCCACGGGGGTGCTGCATGAAAACCAACAATAGTGATTTCGCCATCATTGTAACACCAGATCAGCCTGCGCATCAACTCTGTGCTCTTCGCCAATAGATGGCAAACATTTCAAAGAACTGTCCGCTACACATTTGAAACATATTGCTTATATTTGCAGTCAGACATGTGTCTATGCTTCTAATAACTAAAATAAGGTTGGCTCTACCGATGCATATGTGTCTGTCTGTCTATATATCTGTTTATATCTGTCACCTTATCATGTTTTGTAACAAGTGTATGTATACGTATTCTGTATTGTATGAATACGTATACTGTATTTTTTGCATAATCTATTGTCTGGTCAGTATATTGTATTGTATGTATAAGTATACTGTATTCTATGTATACCAATGATGTATTGTACGTATACGTTTAATGTAAGGTATGTATAAGTACAATGTATTGTATGTATAAGTATATTAGATTGTATGCTCGTGTTTGGCCTGGGGCTGTGAAACAATGTTCTGCCTGATGAAGAAGAGCTCTCTACCAGAACCAAGTATCTCCCGTTTTGTTTTGATACGTCCGCGAAGATCCCATTTATGAATTATGAACAATCATCTCGTTTGCTCTTTCATACATGCAGATGCATCTGTAGTTGACGAACTTTTAAAACATTGTGATACTCGGAGAAAATGCTCATAATAAGCATTTTATCCTTTTGCCGCGCTGTTTTTAGTTCTATTCACCTACGAGTTGTTACCATGTTTGCTAAATGACTGTTGCACGATGGAAAGGGTAAAGGACATACGGCGTTTGTACGTGTATCAGAGACATTTTGACAGATGAACCTATTATACAGAACGACATAAATGGCGGACAATCACGCGTGTTCTGTCGTGTAAAACCAATCTTTATGACATAAACCCATCAAGGCAGCATTATGTTATTGCGACATCTTCTGGGTTTATTGTTAGTTTGTGTTTCTTAGAAGAATTGCACTATAACGACCTGTAAGTGGTAGCAAAACATTGCTTGATTGGATTGTTTAACTCTTTCAGCGCCACAGGCAATATTGAGGTTTTTGCAAACAATGCAGATTCAGGTGAGTCAGCTCGTAACGAGCTGTCTCACCTGAAATCAGCATTGTTTGCCTTTTGTTTACCAAAATAGTCTAAAACTTTCATAAATTGAGAAATGGACACACCCGATTTCGAACATGGAAGAGTCTACTTTAAACAATTCGGCGCTGAAAGAGTTAATATTTCCTGTTCACACACATGGACACATCCAGGCACTTAGCATGCCTCCCAACGGAAAGTTATTAAATAAGTTACAGGCCAAGTTAGCAACCAATACGTCAAAAAATCAGTGATATAGAATGTATCATTGTATCCTTACTTCTTCTTAGTTTGTTTCGTCTGTAAATATTAAAGCGGCGTCCAGAAAGTTTCCCTTTCCAGATTTGTGATCCGGCAAAAGGGGTATTATATCGATGGACTTGTTTATTTTAATACTTCATTTAAATATATTTCTATATTTTAAACGCACTAAAACTTTTACAAATGTCTTCATTTCTATCATATGATAAAGACCAATGCGTTTAGTGTTTCGCCATAAGCAACAGGTGTACACCGGCATACAGAGAATACTAAAATCAGCTAATGGATATTTCCATCCTGATCAGACTGCTAAATGATGCCTTATTGGTTATCAAAGATAGAATTTTTGTTTTGATTGGAAGTGAAGACCCCGTCTAGACGATCTGATACAAGTCCGCTTAACCCTTTTCCCAAATACGAACGATTTCAGACGCCTGTGCAGCAGACGAAAATTGAAAACATTATGACAAAATGAGAAATTGCTCAAAACGAGAAATACCTCCCTTTGCCACAATGTGTTCAACTATTATCAGTTACTACAACTTTATTGATAGATATGTTCTATATCTTTGCTCAGAATGTTCCCAAAGTCGTCTGCTGCATATCGAGGGCTTAGCGTGAAACGGTTGTATTTAAAAACCTATTTTGAAAACCCTGGTTTAGGGGCAATTTTGACCACTTTGTAAACAATGCAAATTTAGGTGCCATTGCTCAGAACGAGCAATGGCACCTTAATTTCCATTGTTTACCAAGTAAAATGATTTAACGCTTATAAAGACTTTATGGCGAGGTTATTAACCTTGGTAAAAAAATACCAATTTGTAAGGTTCATGACGATAACGATGGAATAACATACTCTTATAGACGGCCTTTGGCTCTAGCCATTTTGTCAGAAACTTCTATGATGCAAGTCAGACGAGATAGCAAACATCAGAGTGGACGGAGGCACGGACTGATGTCAGAACGATGTGGTTTGTGTGTTTTGTCCCGGACTCGCTTATCAAGTGCGTTTCTGACAAAATGAATACCGATGCCTATACAGCAAGACGCTTTTTTAAAAAAGAGCAACCCGTGTACAAACTCAAGCAGAACTTACAGACTAATGAACCCGATGAACAGAGATAGCGAACATCGAAGGTCCTCACCAGAGTGCATGGATGCACAGACTGATGTGGTGTGTGTGTTTTGTCCCGGACTGGCTTATTATATTCATTTCTGACAAACTGAATGCCGATGCCGACACAGTAAGATGTACACTCGTGTGCAAACCCGAGCAGCACCGAGATAGCGAACATCGTAGGTCCTCGCCAGACATATACTGATATAGATATTCTCTGGTCGCAATGTCCCAAGCATCGGTTTCATCACGATGTGATTCATGCGTTTTGTCCAGGACCGACTTATCGAATTCATTTATGATAGAATGAATGCCGATGCTGGTGCATCAAAACGCTACTTTAATGTACAAATAATCCAACCGTTTACAGACTCGAGCAGAACATACAGGCAAATGACCTGATGCACCAGCCCGGGGGTGATATTGTAAATGATTAGACATATAGGGTAAAAACTTGGAATTACGACAGTGTCATTACCCTAAGCTCTTGGTCCACCACATACAGACGCTTTTTGACGCATCTGTAGCCAAGGACTTTCGAAAGAATTGAAACAAAAAGAGAAATTGCTTAATAATAGCAATTTCTTCTTTTGCCGATATTTTTTTAAATTTTGATCATTAATCAACATTTCCTGAGCTTTTCCATATTTGTGCATGGATGTCTTCAAATTCGTCTGCTGCAGAAGTGCTGTATGTGTGAAAGGGTTAAGAACGTTCAAATATAAAACAGGAAGACACACCGTGTTCGTCCATTGTCATCTGGCTAAAATTGAGCCATGTTATGCCAAAATGTGTCTTTTCACAACCTGTCGGCATCACATCAATCGGATCGGAGATAAACAAGTGATGTTACTCATCGATACGTTGCCACTATAATATCTACGGGTCAGTTTCAGTTTAGACAGCCAGTGGAGGCTCTGACAAGACTGTGTATATATAGAATAACATACGTCTGTATTGTTCGCTTACGAAACAATAACTCTTTTCCACTATTGCGGTCTAAATATGTATATCACTTTATTTGTTGAACAAGAAATATAACTCATATTAGTGACTGGTTTTTATCCAATCCGGTGTTTAGCATTCTCTATTTTCACTTTCAAACAAGGTCAACATACTAAAAGTGATAAAATCAATCAATTCTAGTGCATCATCCTATACACATTTACAATAAATTTAAACTTGATATATTCAATGCATTCTGGTGATGGTATACATTATTTTCTACGCAAACAAAGTTTTATTTTGGGACTATTTGACCTCAACACTTTCTGCGCCAAAGTTCCTAAAGTTGACTCTTCCATGTTCAATATCAGGCGACACCATTATTCATGTTTTAAAATATTTTGATAACTAAAAGGTAAATAATGCTGATTTCAGGTGAGACAGCTCCTAACGACATCAATATTGTCATTGACGCTGAAAGAGATAGAGTTCCTGACGGTTTCTGTCGATTAACTGTACACTAAGATTTATCCTAAGTGCAGGCGGCTTATGATTACAGTTTTCAGAGAGATTGTCAGTTAAGTCAGATACAAGCTGGATAATGACTAACCAGTAAATATAAGCACTCCCTGACACAAATTAAACCTAGGTAATCAATAACAATCAGAGTATACACACTTGACAAGAGACATGACGAAGATAAACATTCGAACCCACACAAAACCCGGCTTCATATTTACAGAAACACACAAATGTTATTCAATGTAACGGTTGATGTGAACTGTTTATTTTGTATACAAAATGAAAGAACTTTTGATTTTTTTCTGGCACTTGTAGGAATAATTACAACAAAGTCTAGTGGTAAGAAACACAAGAGGTGTGTGCCTGAAATAGCGATCTGTTTGGTGTTATTATTGTTCACCAGACATCGGAAAGTATCAAGAAAACATTTGGAAAGTCTTAACGCACAACCGGAATTTCTATTACAAATGCAAACTATTTTCCCTGCTGTTATTGATAGTATAACTCAATCGATTAGCCAGTCAACGGGTCTGTAAGTTCCCCAGAAAGCAATATGTCGGTAACCTTAGTGGATATTAGGGACGTTTACAGTCTTATTACATCAAGAATCGAGGGGAAATTTGCTTTTTGGCGTCTCGGAGGATTCTGTGTTTGAAATAATACAATAAGACGGATATTTTCTTATTTTGAACAGACTTTAACATGACAGTGTGTTTAATTCTTCCAAGACCAGACTTACAGATGATTTCGAGAGTCGCGTGTATACGTACACATTAAATCCTACACATTATGGCTATCTATCTGTGTGTCTGTCGTTTAGCCATCACGACGGAAAGACTGATGTTTAGCAAGGGGCTCGTTGGAGCCAATTGCTTTATAGCCATTCCGCAGACCTCGTTGAAATGTAGACTGCAATATGTCCCTAATGTTGAAGTATTATTATATTATCGCGATTGATTAACTTCACATCAGTCTTTCTATAGCAGCTTCCCATTTCTGAACAGAAATTTCAGTGTGCAGAGAGATGTCTTGATGACTGTAGATTATATAAAATGTAAATGAAAAAACATGAACCTTTGGAACCTTTTTTATAAATGAATGGGCCTTTTCTAGCTTAGTGCAACCCAGGGACAGGCAACCATACTATATTAAACCGCCAAATAGTCCTTGTCTAACAAACACAATGCCGTTACTTGTTGGCATATCAGCCGGAAAATGGATTTGATTCATTTATACAACAGAAATAACTCCATATACATTTTCTGTTAAGTTATATGAATTACAGAATTGAAAATGAAAATGTGTTATCTACATCGCCAAAATGACTGACTTGATCACGGATGAAGAGCATGGGTAATTCTATAATATTATGAATCGAATGGAGTAAAAACAGATGATCGATTCCGTCTCAATTACAAATACAGATCATCAAGTGATAAAGAGTATTCTAAAAGAGAATCAGATTAATGAAATAGTAATTCAAAATAGTTTATGTTTGATTAAAACATTGTGTTTAATTCGGGTTATTTGCCAAGAAAATAAGTGTATACTCCGCTATATTGTTAAAAAAACACCAAATCGTCGAGTTATTTCCTCGTTGTCTAAAGTTAGACTGGAATCAGTGCACTAGATTAAAGTATTATAATTCTTCTCACAATGTATTTATTGAAACATTACGTTATGGACGAGAGAGGAAAGAAAAGTGTGAGAGAGAGTGTATTTTGTGTGAAACAGGAGACATTGAAGATGAGTACCATTTTATTTGCAAATGTAATTTCTATTCTGATATCCGAGTAAAATGTATCGACAAGTATTATATCAACCGTCCAACTATGTTTAAATTCACCAAACTTCTATCATCGACTATAAAGAAAACAATGAATAAACTAGCTAATTATATATCTTTGGCAACAAAACGTAGAAATAGTAATAAATAACCATTATTCTATGCATGTTTACCATGCATATAATCATAGTTATATATGAAATTGTTCATCCTCTATGTAGTATACGGTATAACAAAAAGTTTATATAATGATGTAACCGTGATTGATCTTCTTTCATTCATTTACAAATATGTTTAGTATGACTTATTTGGATATTCAAGAGTAATGGGGAATACTAAGAAGTTTGATAGTGTAATTTTGGTAATAATAACCTCTGCATTCTTTATATCATTTTGTCATGAATTGGTTTAGCTAAATTTAAAAAAGAAATCATATGAAAGGTATTTAGGTGTATACATTTAAACATATAATGAAACAACCAGGCTGGTGCAGGGATTATCATGTGCAATTAGCACGCGGGAGACCAGCGGTCAATTCCCGATTAAAGCTTTTTTTTTTTTTTTATAAAAAATATATCATAATTGATTTAAGTTTTGTTTATGATTTCCTCATATCAGTAGTGCAAACGGCCCTTGATACCTCTGCAACCTACTTAAATAAATGTAAAAGCATTGCATTTGATATTTCACCGATGCTTTATGAAACCCTATTGGAAAATGATATGTTTGTATTTTGTTTTACGTCGTTTTCAATAGTATTTCCGTTATATCACGACGTTTCCTGTGTAAGTTACCAGTACTACTGGTCCATTTATCCTGACACCAGTGAGTCAGTGGTTATGCTAACCGCACACGCCTGGTCGTTAAGGAGGGAAAGCTCTTACTTTGGTTTGAACCCGCGACCTCCAGCACCCGAGGCGGACGCTTTTTACCACTACACCACCGAGGCGGTCTCCCATTGGAAAATAAACATGTTCAGTTGTTTTGAGAGAACTGTAATGTTTGATAAAGCCATACTAGACGGACATAAAATCCGTTTTAAAAAGTGTTCTTTTAAAAGGTTTCAATTTAATTTATTTTTAAAAAAAAACAAGTTAAGTATTTGTACATGATTACACAGCATTTTATTTCGGCTTTGATATTAAAATTGGACTCTCAATTTTCTCATTGTTATGCAGAGACCTTCGTTTGAGTTTGATATGACATGTATATGGGTTAATTGCACTACCCAAATAGCAGATGTGCATACTTAAAGGAAGTCATTTGTTTCAAATTTTAGTATATCGGTAGAACGCCATACAGTATGTACATTATTTCGCGTTTAACTCCTATTTCATTCAACATATGAACATTACAAAGTGCTATTGTAAAGTGTTCTTGTTAGACTTTTGTGATCGGTAAATCCATGTCCAAATACAATCCGTGATCTGCAATTAGCCCCTTACTGTCAGCACTTTCAGTGCTTTGATTGAATATCTACTCATGATTTAAATTGATAAGCAAGTTCTTTCAATTTATATAAAGTACCCTCAATCTCTGCTTCCCGGATGAACAAATAATAATATCGCATTGTGTGTTTTAAGGATCCCGAATTCACGTTGAATGAACCATTGCCGACAAATAAAGTTTTAATTGTTATCTTCCCGTATGGTTATATTACGAAATTAACACGTGAACTATAAAATAGTTGCGCTGTCTCATATTGAACAATCAATAGAATAACTTGTGCCAATATGAGACTCGCGTCCTGTTAAAACCCATAAACTTTGAAATAAATGAACTTTTCCATGCAAAAAAAGTCATTAGGAGATAAATTACGATTCAAGACACTCGGCGTATATCGAACGCGGCGCCTTGTAAGGAACTTCATTGTACGAAATTATTCAGGTTTTCGATTGTTTGTACATGTACCTGTTGGGCGTTAAACAGTAAACAGCTTTGTCCACGGTTGCTTTGGACTCCTTGCCGACTTTTTGGATCTACTTTGCTTTGTTTTCAATAATCCTTTTCTTTCAGCGCCGAATTGTTTAAAGTAGACTCTTCCATGTTCAAAATCGGGTGTGTCCATTTTTCAATCTATGAAAGTTTTGGACTATTTTGGTAACTAAAAGGCAAACAATGCTGATTTCAGGTGAGACAGCTCGTTACGAGCTGACTCACCTGAATCTGCATAGTTTGCAAAAACCTCAAATATTAACTTTGGCGCTGAATTCTTTATATGATATGGGTCGATACATTACGCAGAGGCCTTAATGTTGGTTATCTCACGGGACGGCTCATATGTCAAAAATATGATTAAACCATTTCCCATTTTGACACATATGTAGCCGACACATTTTAAAAACACTGTGTCAAAAGAACTAATTAAACAATATTCAATAATAACTTTGTTATTGACGCCGCGTGGAAGCGCGGCGTCGGTATTGAATATGTTTAAATTTTGTACCATGGGATGACGTTATCGAAAAGGGAGCAATCAACATTATTATTGTAAAGAAAATATAACCTTTATGAATCAATAAATTGTATTGACTGATTTAAGAAACATCAAGATGCAAAATACGTATGTTTTCTACCGTTATTACAAATCTTTAGAATCATCTAATTTGTATTTAATAACTTTTCAGCAACTTCCTAGGCTACGCTTGTTTAATAGTTTGATTTACGGCCCTGACGACTCGGTTCATCAAAGCTCAGAAAAAAAGTTCACTTTTCCCCAACTTCCTAGGCTACGCTTTTTTAATTGTTTGGTTTAGGGTCCCAACATTCGGGAGATGTCTTTGCTTATTTATAAAATGATGTTGTATATCTAAACTTAAAACGTTCCTCCCCATACAGTTTGTTCATTCAGACACCATTGTATTCTTGCTATATGTTGACTATAAATGTGAACGTTTTATTTTAATTTCATAAATGCTCAATTTTTATCATAAATATCTTTAAACTTTTTAAAATTACTTCGTATTTTGTGTTAATATACTCCCGTTTTTGTTATCATACTTCTGCTAAACTGGAAGGAGAATAGACTTCCCCCGCTCCTTCCAAAGCTTGTGTCATACTTAACTTATATCCTTAATATATGTTAATAATTAAGCACCTATATTTTGTTTTATCTTATTGATCTAGTTAGAGCAGATTTAAAACCGTTTATTTGTAAAAAAATAAGAAGGTTCAGCTTGTATGACACATTAAAGTTGCAGTCAATGTAATCAAATGGTTTCAGGACTAAACTGGTTATTTCAAGACTAAACTTCACATGCTGAATATCACATAGATGGCAGCATATAAACGTCTAATTAATCACTACGTCAAAACTGACCCTGTATGCTCTTGGTAACCTTTTATTATAGGCTATGCTAGCCAGGTGAGCAATATAGGCAAATATTGGCCTTCTTGTTTAAAATAAAGGGACATTTGGCTTTCTTGTTCGAAATATTTACATCCTGTCTGTTTGCAGACGTTATTTAAATGTACTGAATTGCATCTGCTTCCTTAAACCTTTTCCCTTATAAAGACCTTTTCTGACGTCTCTGCAGCAGACTGCTTTTTGAAAACATAGTGACAACAGAATAAATTGCTCAAAACGAGCAATTCCTCCTTTTGTCACAATGAATTCCACTCTTATTCATAGGTTATCCGTTCTATTATAGAGATTGTCTATTTTTTGACAAAATATGTTTAAAGTCATCTGCTACAGAATTATGGTATGAGGGAAAGGGTTAAGTCATGCTTCAAAATCATGCGCGGCGTCTTTGATGTTTTGCATCAAAATTAGTCATGTAATAACATTTACATAGTTTGCTGATATGTTTTGAAAGATGTATTGCAAGGGAAAGGACTAAGAGCCTTCCCTTTGTGTCAGCGGAAAGTGTAGCCACTATCAACACAATGGGCGCATTTTATTTTCTTAAGTATTGTTTGACATCAAAACCTTATCGATGGCTTGGCGTGAAACGGTAAATGAAACGGTATTTATTTATTTATTGGGGTTTTACGCCACTTTCAACAATATTTCAGTTATATCACGGCGACAGTTCACTTATTCATGATGCCTGGGTAAACAAACCAGTACTAGGCTAGAAAATGTGCCTTGCCCAAGGGCTCTCCACCATGACCGTAGTGCCGCAACTGGGGATCGAACCCGGGACACCCGGTTTTGAAATCCCCGACGCTAACCACTCGACCACAGCGGATTCCAAAAATGAAACGGTAAACTAAAATTGGTTAATCACCTCGCCATAAAGTCTTTAAATGCGTTAAATAATTTTACTTTGTAAACAATATAAATTTAGCGTTTTGAGCAATGGCACCTACATTTGCATTGTTTACAAAGGGGTCAAAACTGCCCCGAAACCAGGGTTTTCAAAATAGGTTTTTAATTACAACCGTTTCACACCAAGCCCTCGTTATGTTTTGGGTACTTTACATCACCGAGAGGTTTCTATTGAGTATCCACATCATAGGATTAGATTAAGTAATTAGAGAGATATTGTGGCACAATGACCTGTTTATTTCTCTGTATCAAACTTAATTACACAACTAGCGTCAGTCGGCTATATAGTTCACGTGGAAAGGTTTCCAGATACCGGAACATGTTCTGATGTCAGGAAGTCAGAAAAAAACATTGTCAGCTTAATTGGTCGCCGTGGTTTTACTGAAAACCATTGACAATGGCGCTAACTCCAATCAATCAACTGAGAGTTGATGTGTTTTATTTCTGGAACTATATGTAAAAAACATTCTTGCTGCCAGTTCAGATTATAAAGACAGCACATGCTCTGTAAGATCTCCGTTATATAATGTGACAGATTATGTTTCTGAACTGTGTAATCAAGAACAACCTGTCAGATCGGGGCCGAGGTCTGGTTTATATCGAACGTATCATACCTTTGTCATTCTCATAGTTACAGACATTAGTTTACCATACAAAATATGCTGTGACGCAACGTTATTTTTCAATTCTTCTAGTATTTCCTAACTAGAAAATAGATTGTCGTGAAAGCGAAAAAGATATGTTTATATGTCAGTCTGCATACAAGTTATAATTTTGGTATACACACTTAAAGCATTAGTCCTACATTAACATGTAGGCAGGCTATCGAACTATAGGATCGCCCGACATGTTTAACTAGAAGTTCAGATTGAAATTCCTTGGAGCTGACATAGATTAACTCATTTTGTAGTAGTTGTAATAATTAGTTTTACAAATGTGCACGGAAAACAAATATGTTAAACTGCAAATGCACTATACACACAGTCTTTACTCGCCGCCTATATGTAATACAACTTACAATTGCATTAACTACTTATGTTATGTATATGCGTCGTTTAGTCAAGATCGGCCTTTACATATATAACGTATGTTGAACTACATAAACATGAGTCTTCACTCACCGCCCACATATAATAAAGCATTATATGTATTTTTCGACAAAACTCTACAAAAATGTTCCTTACTAATATAACATCCATGCGCAAGTAATCCGTTACATTTATCATAAATATGCTTAGGCTGGAGTTCTTTTCCCATCAGCTTCAGTAACATTAATGTTTAATACTAAGAATATAACCGTATTATGATATGTAGGAACAGATGAAAAGGATCTTAATAATCAGCAGAGTCACAAATCTTAAGAACGGTTGTGTATTGACCATGTTTGTCTTATAATACACCGAATTGTGTTTTCTCGTAGAAAGAGAATAGCTACTATGAATACATTGATTGTAACTCAATTTGCATAGTTAATCCGTTCCCTCATATAGACGCTTCATGACGCCTCTGCAGCAGACGGCTTTTTGAAAACATAGTGACAAAAGAAGAACTTGCTCAAACCGAGCAATTTCTCCCTTGGCCACAATGTTTTCCACTTTCAGTCATAAGTTATCCATTCAATTATAGTGATTTTCTATTTTTTGACGATATATGTTCAAAGTCGTCTGCTGCAGAATTGTTGTATACGGGAAAGGGTTAAGGAATCATATATAAGTTTAACTCTACAACAAATATGCCGGCGGACTTTATTTTGAACAACCAATCGGATGTATCTCTGCCAGAAGAACATTTCTGTCTGGCCGGATTTCCCCACACTAACATGCACGAGTATTGTGTATTACCTGGGACTCGAACAGCTCGCCATTATCTGTTGAACAGAATCTAGACTAAATCAAGGTGTATATTTACAAATTACTAAATCATTTTACATAAAAATTATCGACTGAAACAAACGAGTTATCAACGTGTTCGAGTGATCAGCGTGTTCAAGTTATCGACGTCTTCGAGTTATCGACATGATCGAGTAATCGGTGAGTTCGAGATATAGGCGTATTCGAGTGATCGACATGTTCGAGTTATCTACGTGTTCGAGTTATTGACGTGTTCGAGTCGGCGTTATCGACGTCTTCTAGTTATCGACGTCTTCGAGTTATTGTCGTGGTTTAGTGATCGACGTGTTCCGAGTTATTGTCGTGGTTTTGTGATCGACAAGCTTCGTAACTCATTGATACTTAGCTAGATGTAGAGAGTATTAAAGGGAGATAACTGACCGATGTCTCTCATTCTGTCGTATGTACAGCAGGAGATTTGTTTTATAATTGTAAAGTGTTCAATCTAATAAACGTATTTTCAAATTTGAATTCCAGTTTAATTTCGGAATGCCTCCTAAGCGATTCCTCACGCATCTGAACTCCAATGTAGGATATGTTTTATAATTGTAAAGTGTTCAGTCTAATAAACGTATTTTCAAAATTGAATTCCAGTTAAATTTCGGAATGCCTCCTAAGCGATTCCTCACGCATCTGCACTCCAATGTAGGATATGTACACTGGTAGATCAACACGAAGCATCATCTTTTCCCCAATTTAAAGTCATCACTCACCGATACCATTTTACAGTGTGTGTTGTTTTTCAAATTACAAATTAATTCTCTTTATCAAATTATAATGTTGCGGCAGTACCCCGTATTATCATGTCGAGAGTATCTATTGAATAAACCCGTATCCAGTTAACCCTTTCCCTCATATAGACGCTTTCTGACGCCTCTGCAGCAGATGGCTTTTTGAAAACATAGTGACAAAAGAAGAAATTGCTCAAAACGAGCAATTTCTCCTTTTGCCTCAATGTTTTCCACTTTTAGTCATAGATTATCCATTAAATTATAGAGATTTTCTATTTTTTGACAAAATATGTTCAAAGTCGTCTGCTGCAGAAGTGTCGTATGAGGGAAAGGTCAAAACGAGCAATTTCTCCTTTTGACTCAATGTTTTCCGATTTTAGTCATAGGTTATCCATTCAATTATGGAAATTTTCCATTCTTTGACAAAATATATTCAAAGTCGTCTGTTGCAGAATTGTTGTGTGAGGGAAAGGGTAAAGGCTTACGAAGAGTGATCGTGTTCGGTCCCATACCCCCTTATCTGAAGTGACATGTTATTTCGGCGAACTGTGTAATCACCGACAACATGTCACACAGGGACCCGAGATCTGGGTTGTTTCGAATACACCACCCCTGAAATAGCTAATGTCGTATAACACGCTGCACGTTACAAATCAATAGACCTTGGGAACCTATCTCTGAAGTCGAAATGGAATAACTTAACTACACATGTAGGAATACTCACCTTTCTATAGAATGTGATTACAATAATTTTGCTGAATGTTTGCAACTGGAAATCATCACGCATATAATAACCCTTTCCCACATACAGACGCTGTCTGAGGCCTCTGCAGTAGACGACTACTTTTGAAAAAATTGTTTCAAAATGTGAAATTGCTCAATTTGCCACAATGTTTCCAATGTATTCAATAGTTATACTTTTATTGAAAGATATGTTAACTGTATTTACCCGTATGTTTTCAAACTTGTCTGCTGCAGGTTTAATGTATATTGACAAGAGCATGTATTTGAATATTTATTGAACATTCTTAACTTAATATCACCAACTGAGTAGAGAAAATACACACTAAGATAAGTGTGTATGAATGCACAAGCTGACTGCAAAGAATACATTTTACATATGTATGTTATGGTCGTTTGTGGCAGGAAAGTTTATGTTGTTTAAAGTCGTTTAACACTTTCAGCGCCAAAGGCAATATTGAGGATTTTGCAAACAATACGTAACGAGCTGTCTCACCTGAAATCAGCATTGTTTGCCTTTTAGTTATCAAAATAGTCCAAACGTTTATTACATGAGAAATAAAAACTTAGTAACTCGTGCGCACGACATACGAGATAAATAAAAACATACACATGTCACCTCTGTGCCACCGTAGTTTAACATTCAATTGTTTGAAAACAAACCTCTTCTAAAATATCGGTACATGCCGTGCTATAATAGTTATATCCTTTCGACAGTCAGAATACGCGTCTTAACCCTTTCCCATTCAGCAAATCTGCAGGAGACGGGGTTAAAACAATCTGAGCTTAAATACGAACAATTTATTTTAATGAAAGTATAATTATTGAATAGCGTTGCTTATTATAAGCAATTTCGTCTTTTGCCATTATAACTACGAACAATCTTTATGATGCGGCAGCAACAATAGCCTTCATATAATAAAAGTCTTTGAAATAAGACCGACCACCCAAGCATCATTCCTACCAAGTTAAGTCAAAATCCAAAGAGCCGCTCATCATGAGATGTCATTTACAGACAACAACGGACATCTCGCCATGAGCACTTTTTGCTCAGGGAAGCTAAAAACCAAAACCCACTCCTCATGGTCTACGTGTATAAATCCTATAACACTGATCTGAGATGTTATCCTTCGTGTTGTTGTCCTCGACTTCAGTCTATATCTCATCACTCATTGTTATACATCCATAAGTCGAGTGTTCCGGGACAAGACCGCCTAATTTAGTCGTCCTGTTGTCCGGGAAAATACAATCCCCTGGCCAATAGTACCATGGCGTATTTGCATATTCTGTCCTCGGCCAAGTAGTTTCCGACCGTCTCTCCGACCATTACTTTAACCGCCGACATTATTCTACAATTACAATGCTCGTACGATATAAGACAGTAATTCCGTTCTGTCCTACATAATCCTTTCCGTTAATTACGCTCCTTGGAGGCTAAATCTACATTAGGAGAGGAAAAATACGACGTTCCATATAAAACCCATTATTTCTGCTTTATGACAGGAGACGATGCTCTTTTATCCTTGTCAATGGCTCGATTCAAAACTAGTCTAATCATAGCGTGTACACAATGCAGATATACCTGTTTCGATAGGAATCGTCTAGTAGTAATAGAATATTTCGTAGAATCCATTTAAGCACACAGGGAAGTCTAAATCCCGTCTGCGAATACGTGAAGGCTTATGTGTATCTTGGACAGCAGTCATCACATTCAATTTTTACAAAATCGTACGAATAAGAGGCGCTCCCCCAGTTTTCCTTTCTTGATTTGTTAAGGGGAAATGCGTCTTATAATCGAGGTTTTACGGTATATAGCATACTATCATCAGATTGCTGCAAGAGAGATCAATGGAGAGCCTGTGTATCCGTACAGCCTTACGGGCTCCTTAAATCGAGGGCTTGGCGTCAAACGGTTGTAACTAAAATTGGTATTTTTTTACCAAGGTTAATCACCTCGCCATAAAGTCTTTATAAGCGTTACATCATTTTTCTTGGTAAACAATGTAAATTAAGGTGCCATTGCTCGTTCTGAGCAATGACACCTAAATTTGCATTGTTTACAAAGGCGTAAAAATTGCCCCTAAACCAGGGATTTCAAAATAGGTTTTTAGTTACAACCGTTTCACGCCAAGCCCTCGAAATGTAATCTTACTAGAACCTCCTTTCATCTAAAGCGTACTCGATATAACTTGAACATGCACAACTATTGCTTAACTCGAACATTTCCTTGAAGGAATCTATCTTTTACAAACAACGTATCAGCAGTTTACGAGCAATCAGAACTACGGGTGTGCTGGGGGTTTTAAACTATGATTTAATGACTTGTTTGCTTTTCACAATAAACGAAATGCAAAGATGAAAATACATATAAGAAATCACCACAAACCAAAGGATCACTCGAACACGTCGATAACTCGAAGTCTATTTTTGCGTCTTATTTGGGTTCGAGTTATCGTGAATTCACAGTATGTTGTCGTGTAGCCAAACTGGTGTTATGCTCAAACCCATTCGGCTTCATAGCTCTCACTTAAAAGATGCGATAGCAGGATTGGTATAAATAACTAAACAATTGTTTCTGATAATGTCTCCACGTTATGAATTCAATGGATGCATAACTTACATGTGCGATCCGTCATCTTCTATTTTCACAGTAAGAGGTAAAAATATGAATATTTGAAAATGAATTCACATCTGCACCACGCGGGAATTTGGCAATTGCCGCTAAACGATCAATTATTTCCGAGCTCGAAAACAATTGTAAAATTCATTTGTTAATATTTCCTATCTTTACACCAGAAGATTTTTAGCCAATCAGAAATGGTGTTACCTTGTGAATATAAAATTATAATTAGAATGCCATTTAGAATGACTCTAAAGTACATACAATCTCATCAGATCTCGTTCTGCACAGGGACACTGTCAAGATATGACATAAACGTCGGGCGTAATGAAGCAGATACCGTCTCACGCGGTGACGATGACTCGATGTGACAGACGAAGACGACTGAATGCATTTAGGGAGTCTCGAATTGACGGGATGTTATCCGCATACACAGCATGAAAAGAATTCATACAAATGATTATGACGATATCCAGCTTTATCCTTTCCCGCACTTGGACGCATTTTGACGACATTTGAAAACAGTGTGGCAATAGGGGGCATGGCTAATGATGAGCGATTACTTAATCTGCAACACTGCTTTCAACTTTGTTCAATAACTAAACTTTTAATTATAAAGATTTTCCATTTTTTGTAGCCTACATGTTTTTTAAAATAATCTGTTGCAACGTTGTATTAATGGGAACGGGTTAACCCTTTCCCACTTTTTGATTCATGCTGACGCATCTGCAGCAGACGACTTTTGAAAACATTGTGACAAAAGAAGAAATTGCTCAAACGAGCAATTTCTCCTTTAGCCACAATGTTTTCAACTTTTTTTCAGTAATTATACTTATAATTATAGAGATTTTCCATATTTTTGAGTAAACATTTTCAAAGTCGCCTGCTGCAGATTTGCTGCATGTGGGAAAGGGTTAAAGATATTTGTGAAATGTAGGCCACGTCGAATGAAATCGGCCCTAATGACTTTGTGACCAGTTAATAACCGCATCAGTCCATCATATCATCGTACAAGCGTCTGCAGAACGTTTACGACCAACACTGCCTATACAAGCACGCATTTGTCATTATTGAACACATCTCGGAATATGTGTGTGCATGTGTCGTGACTTATATATGAACTAATCGAATTGACTGTAAGAAGATTATGACAATATCTGACGTGCACCTGTTGAAATATTACATCACGCTTTGTGTTATTTACCGTACATGAAATGACTTTAGAATCGTCTTCTTTAAAAGTTTCTAAGTAAATAGTCTAAAATAGGGACAGATGACGGATTACTTCTCATATTTGGATTTAGTTCATAGCATTGCTGCGTCAGTAAATAAACGGAAAGTGTATATATAATTGTTTTTAATCAAATAAACGCATACAGGTTTTTTTCAAAATTGTATATCGGATGTAGATAAAGTTTAGAAAATTCAGTACAAATTTTCCAATCCTTTTAAATGAATAATACATATTCCAGGTGACTTTTAATTCTCAATACCTTGTCCATATAATGTGATAAGTATGGAAACCGCGTTAAGGGCAATGTCTTCTTCGACAGTGTTGATAATTTGTTGATAAAGAATCAAAGGTTCGTTGTACCAGAAACGGGCTTAGTCTAAAGCTTTCGTTCCACGGAAAAGTCTTGTACCATTTCCGTCCGTAGGCCACATCGTCTCCTCGATAAGCTATGAATGTTTGACTTTCATTACAATAGACAAAGTGGTCTCCGTAATCTGACGTAAGCTACTGGTATCTGGTTAACCCTTAACCCTCATATAGACGCTTTCTGACGCCTCTGCAGCAGACGGCTTTTTGAAAACATAGTGACAAAAAAAGAAATTGCTCAAAACGAGCAATTTCTTATTTTGCCACAATGTTTTACACTTTTAGTCATAGGTTATCCATTCAATTATAGGGATTTTCTGTGTTTTGACAAAATATGTTTAAAGTAGTCTGCTGCATTATTGTCATATGAGGGAAAGAGTTAAACCGTCAGAGACAGACAAACAGTTTTGCTGACTAACGGGAGAATAATAAGCGATTGACAAATACAATGAGAAAGTACTTGTCATCCGTTTTGGTCTTCGAAGAAAAAATACCATTAAGAAAAAAGCTTTTAAAATGAGTTTTAAAGTGATTTGCGAAGTCTGAACATTATGATCAGATTATGATTTGCAAGGCCATATTGCTGTATTTTAAGGAATAGATTTGTTTGTCTGCCACTCTCAAAATATTCCTCAAAAAGGGTCCCGTAAAAATGATAAAAACTCGCTGTCACTTTAAATTCTGTTCAAAATAAGAAAATATCCATCTTATTGTATTATTTCAAACACAGAATCCTCCGAGACGCCAAAAAGCAAATTTCCCCTCGATTCTTGATGTAATAAGACTGTAAACGTCCCTAATATTCACTAAGGTTACCGACATATTGCTTTCTGGGGAACTTACAGACCCGTTGACTGGCTAATCGATTGAGTTATACTATCAATAACAGCAGGGAAAATAGTTTGCATTTGTAATAGAAATTCCGGTTGTGCATTAAGACTTTCCAAATGTTTTCTTGATACTTTCCGATGTCTGGTGAACAATAATAACACCAAACAGATCGCTATTTCAGGCACGCACCTCTTGTGTTTCTCACTACTAGACTTTGTTGTAATTATTCCTACAAGTGCCAGAAAAAAAATCAAAAGTTCTTTCATTTGTATACAAAATAAACAGTACATATCAACCGTTACATTGAATAACATTTGTGTGTTTCTGTACAAATGAAGCCGGGTTTTGTGCTGGTAAGAATGTTTATCTTCATCATGTCTCTTGTCAAGTGTGTATACTCTGATTGTTATTGAATACCTAGGTTTAATTTGTGTCAGGAAGTGCTTATATTTACTGGTTAGTCATTAACCAGCTTGTATCTGACTTCACTAACAATCTTTCTGAAAACTGTAATCATAGATCTTAGTGTGCATTTAATCATCCTTAACTGACAATGAAGTTATATGTGAATGTCAGAGAAATAAAAGACGATGCAATGGAATCAGCCTAGTAAGCTTATTTAATAAGGATTTAAATGTTTACCCATTCCGCCCACATTGTAGCAATAAAAGGAAATGCACTTGATGAGCAAACTTTTCTTTGTAAAATCTTTTTCTCGAAAAGTCGTCTGATGTAGATGCTTCTTTTAAATATTTCCATAGCACAGAATGAAATCTATGAACTCGCAGTTGTTAAGGCCCCATTCCGTCACACGAAGAACATACCTTCGAATACACATACATCTGGGGAAGGAAACCAATATTCGAAGTAATCCCAAGCCAAACTATGCACAACATACACATTGGTAATTAGATGAGTGTAAAGTATTAAATTTGATAACTTTACGCTGCCCTACCACAATATGTTGGTCATTGACTACGGGTGATTCCTGGGGGAATATTACCAGGGGCGTAGCTCCCTTTAGGCACTGTAGGCACGTGCCTACACATCTTTTCTCAAATGCCCCAAAATGCAGCTGCGGCGATAGACATCTGCGTAATGTATCGACCCGATCAGCCTGCGCTGTCCGCGCAGACTGATCCGGCCGACACATTCCGTTTTAGGGGGATAGATGTTTAGAGTAGTTATTCCTGAAACAGAAAATCCACAGGAGGCGAAAAGTGTCCATCCGGGTAGGCCTGTGTGGCATGCTTAGGCTGATCCGGGTCGATACTTTACGCAGAGTCCACAATGTTAATTTTCTCACTAGACGGCCTACACATTGATTATTGTAATCCCTGATTACGATACGTCGTGATACACGTAGGCCTTTGGAAACAACTGAACAAAAGCAGGCGATGTATATATATCCTCTGAAATAAGAGGGGGTTGTAATATTAATGAGTACGATATGTGATCGTTTTTATATATGTGGGTAAAAAAAAATGTACGTCATTTCGGACCTTTATCTCGGTTATTTGCATGTTTCAGTTGGGGTATTCGAATATTTATGTTACATTTTGATAAATTATATAAAGAATGTTTTGTACAAAGAATAGTTGATAATCAGCGAATCAGAAAAAAAAAAAGTAATTACCTAAAAGAACAAATATTTTCACTTAAACGTTTCCTAAGACTTTTAAATTATGGATAACTTGAATTTTTTTTTTAATTCCTTGTAAATTGCCTTGGTGGTATTTTAATTTTAATTACTCTACATAATCGTTATTAATGTCCAATTTAGGCGGATTCTGTAGCTACTAAATGAAGCAGCTATAACATGAAGACGATAGTAATACATACTATGTATGATGTGTTATTTGCCTAAAACGGATTGCGACTTGTTCCAAAACGATCCTTTAAGATGCGTGTTAAGAGTGTCTTGATATTTCCTTTCGCGTTGAAAGGAAATAAAATGAATCAAAACCTCTCAAGAAAATTACAGAATTTTATTGCGCAAATTATGCAAATCTTCTAAGCAACACAAACCAACAATAAATCCTGAAGGTTCCGCAATAACATAATACAGCATTGATGGTTTGAATACATTAAGACTCGTGTTTCACGACAGAACTCGCGTGCTTGTTGGCCATTTCGCAAGTCCTGAAACAGATTGATCTACCCATCGTCTCCGATAAAAATACAAACCCCGTCTGTCTTTAAACGAATAATCGCACAAAACTGTCTTCATAAAAACTAAGATTGGAACTATATTGTACATTAAAATTTAACCGCTTAAACGCGGTTAATAATAGTCAAGCCCGCTTGAACGCGGTTAATAGTCAAGCCCGCTTGAACGCGGTTAATAGTCAAGCCCGCTTGAGGGATCGACGTGGTGTTACAATAGAACGTGTTAAAAAAACGCACTCGTGAGACCTTTTGTTTTTTCTGTGTTTTCAAATGCCATTAGCATCTACACAAATGCTGATATGCAAAAGCTTAAGAAATTATTGTTAATGACGATTTAATTACATACTTGAGTTTACGGGATTTATTATCATGGGTGGTAGGATGGTTATTAATCGCTGCTCTTCGGAAGCTTCGACTCTGTTTATCCTTTTCAGAGCCAATGTCAATATAGAGGTATTTGTAAACACTAGAGATTCAGGCGAGTCCGCTCGTAACGAGCTGTCTCAGCTGGACATGGTGTGTCTTTTAGTCATCTACCTTTTGCAAAACTCTTATAACACATACAAATAAAGTCGTCCGATTTTGAAGATTGAATAGTTTACTTTAAGGAATTTAGCCCTGAAAGCGTTATGATAAATGCGACACGATAATGGTGAATGAATGCGTTTGTAGGACATCGCTTGTATATATATATATATATATATATATATATATATATATATATATATATATAGCAGAGTCAATAATGTCGACTTTGTTGTGGTTTTGGCTCATTCGATAACATCTTTTGCAAAGCTCATATAGTCGTAACAACATGAGATGACAGAATCACGTGGTATTGGTGGATTCGACTGGGTTTTTATATATGACATAGCCATGACACAGACAGTAAATGACGTGGTATTGGTGGATCGACTGGGTTTTTATATATGATAGAGCCATGACACAGACAGTCAATGACGTGGTATTGGTGGATTCGACTGGGTTTTTATATATGACAGCCATGACACAGACAGTCAATGACGTGAGGACTGTGTTTTTAATACCGATTACAATTTGGTAATATAACTGTATCAACTGTTTTTGTAACTTATTGTGTTTGTAATATTTATATGGATGCACTTGTGAAGATTTTACGATCATGTGGATAACAGGTATTAATCTGATAAGACGGGGGTGGTGGCAAATGATGATCAGGGTCGCAGTTGGTCACATTTTCCGACGGTTAGTTTTCAACTTTTATTCCATCCCTATTTACGATGATAGCTATTATGAACGGTTCAAGAATTTAAAAGCATAGATCGCGTTACGCTTACAAATATTTGTTGCAAAGTCGATACACGAATAATTAGAATTATAGATCCAGAACAACGTGCACGGACTCAACTCGATCGGCTTTGTTCACCAAGGCCAAAAACAATGTTATATGATTTAGAAAGTGCATGCCATTGGGTGCTCTTACAGGTGCATTCCTCACTAATCAATGATACCATGACAGTCGGATCGTTTATAGTGCCACTATTTATACTGTACATATCGAGGGCTTGGCGTGAAACGGTTGTAACTCAAATTGGTATTTTTTTACCAAGGTTAATCACCTCGCCATAAACTCTTTATAAGCATTAAATCCCTTTTCTTGGTAAACAATGGAAATTTAGGTGCCATTGCTCGTCCGGATTAGGCTGATCTGGGTCGGTACATTACGCAGAGTCCATAATGTTGGTTTTCTCGTGGAACGGCTCATATATTTTAGAGTGATGAACGTCCGTCAAAAATGTGTGTACATTGCGTTTATTACACACATGGTGCTAATATGACCCATATTTGGAAAAGAAAAAAACCACACACTCATAAACACAATATTAAGCACATGTATTGATTTAATTTAGGTAGAGGTAATTAGGTTATACAGGCAAGACAAATGTTAGCTTACAGCGAAATAAAATGTCTTTCAATACGTTTTTCGAAAATGTCGTATCGAATTTAAACTGAATGTCTTATCTTTATCAAAAGAATGGTAGTACTTTATTGTCAATCAAAAGGATATGTATGACAAGTTTTTTCATATATTTTATTTACATGACTTCGAGTAGGTTAGGATACAATATTACATTCACTTCGGACTGATAGAAATACAATAGACCCATCATCCATATGAAAAACTACACAGGGCAATAGACATATTTTATTTGTTCTTCAGATTGTCTTTTTACCTAAATGAACATATACTATTACTTTCCCCAGGAATCTAGAGTAGATTCCTGCTTTCCCCAATCCTTTGTCATGCGTTCTTCGATAAATGTACCTAATGAATGCCAGCTTAGTCAGAAAGAATTCTTATATAAGATATAGATTTTGGGTTTTAAATTTACAGACAAAGTAATAACATTGAGTGTACACAATTCAAATAATCTCAACGAATGTGGTACGGCAAATCAGATGTTATGTTTTAGCTTGAAATATATAATTGACTACTTAACATACATAGATGAGAAAACCCCTCATTTCCCAATTTCTTTGAAGAATAATTGAACAATAACATCATAGTGCTATATGATGTATTTATATTCTCTGAAAAGATAAATGTCAAAAACGGATGTTTTCATACCACCGAAAATCTTTAACCCTTTCCCTCATATAGACGCTTTCTGACGCCTCTGCAGCAGACGGCTTTTTGAAAACATAGTAACAAAAGAAGAAATTGCACAAAAGGTGCACCATGTCACCATGTTTTCCACTTTTAGTCATAGGTTATCCATTCAATTATAGAGATTTTCCAAAATTTGACAAATTATGTTCAAAGTCGTCTGCTGCAGAATTGTCGTATGAGGGAAAGGGTTAAAGGTCCTGTTTTCGTTTGGGGGAATCTTGCAACTTGTTGAAGTATTCACATCACTGACAAAACCAATGACGAACCTAATTAATTACCTAATTTTCAAAATGAACTATGAGCTACCTTATGAACAAATAATCTAACTCCTTTGAATTCAGGAAATACATTTCATGGCTTATGTATTGTTATTCAAAGGATTGTTTAATGATGTGTAAAATGGCACCGAACATCCAAATGAGCAGAAATAACCTAAACCAAAACCATAGTGTGTGATGATTGAGCGTAACGTTATACATTTGTATATAGTTTCGAGGCATATATACATATACATATATACATATACATATATACATATACACATATACATATATACATATACACGTATATACACATATACATATAT
>JASEVX010000664.1:0-48192 GCA_031761405.1 Serripes groenlandicus
AGTTACTCTCTTTATTGCATAGTTCTGGTGCCGTTCCCTTCCTAGTTCTCTTAAATATCTAAAGATGCTCACAAAAGTAATATTAACTCTTTCAGCTCAAAAGGCAATATTGAGGTTTTTGCAAACAATACAGATTCAGGTGAGTCAGCCTGTAACGAGCTGCTTAACCTGATATCAACAGTATTTGCCAATGAGTTATCAAAATACTCAAAAACTTGTATTACATGAGAAATGGAGACGCCCGATTTCGGAAATGGAAGAGTCTCCTTAAACAATTCGGCGCTGAAAGAGTCAATAAACAAGATGGTCATGATGGTACGTTAACGCTAATCTGATTCAAGTAACCACGTGTTTATGTGTGACGTCATGCTTTGACCATTAAATGACAATGACAATGACAAATAGTTATTGAAAGTAATTAGGCCAACGGTCCATAGAAACAAAGCATTCTATTTAACAAATAGTATAGAGCTGAGTATGATGTCCTTATCATTCGTATATCTAGATACTAGATGAAATATGAACTTTTTTATTACATCAGGATTGTCGTATTGAAGGAATGTATAAAAGTCACCAATTTTGGTGTCGCCTGCATACCAATCAAATACAAAATAAAGAAGACTTAAAAACTATTTCTACAACGTCACAAAAGGACCAGTGTTCTGAAGTTATTTTGAAAATCGGCCAATATTTACAATACCCTCTGAAGGCAGTGTATTTCTACTCGTCAACACGGCTTGAACAGTGTTCGTATAGGGTTACACTAGACAACTCTATGTTTATCTATTGTGTATTGCACCACAGCCGTATAAGGCAAATAACATGGTCGGCGGCGACCATGTTTCAACTCACCAAGATTGGCATTAAAGGAACATGTATGTGTACTATGCAGAAGGACCAGTGCTAACAGAGAACATGATCTAAGTTAACATTATTGCCAAAAAAGCGCCGCCCTTTCTCGCCATATTGTTCGATCAATTAAGATAGTTAAACAGTATCCGTAGATGATCATCTCAAGCACATTTCCGATAAATTGTTTGTAACTACATTTCATCAAGCGGAGACAATACATACCAGCACATTGATGCTCCTCTCCAGAAGTGAAACACCACCGAGAATCCGACTACTATGTTCCGAGGTACCCTTGAAACCACAAGACCGGGCTGCAACTTATAACAAAGACATTTTAAGATTACAACTGATCGCTTTAAACG
This sequence comes from Serripes groenlandicus, assembly GCA_031761405.1. Taxonomy (NCBI): domain Eukaryota; kingdom Metazoa; phylum Mollusca; class Bivalvia; order Cardiida; family Cardiidae; genus Serripes; species Serripes groenlandicus. The sequence goes on from JASEVX010000664.1 coordinate 1,215, forward strand.
GGAATTCCATCACAGGTGATATTGGTGCACTAATTAGTAACCGAGTACGTGAGCACGAGTTTGTAATGAGCAGGTCATATCACGATGGATAGTACATATCGTTTCAAAATGTAATTAAAATATAACTCACATTAACTTTTTATGAACATGTATGTTATTTCTTGTACTATACGCTATATAGTGATACATGTAGAATTGTAATTTTAATCCTTTTGTCATTATGAAATTTAACAGACTTTTTATTGACGTGATGTACCTTATGTTTTTGTTAACACTTCATTGTTTTTCATATTTATACTACATAGATGCATCTTCGAAAAATTCGCAACCTACTATTATGACCTACTACTTCGAATACTGCATTACTTCCCGAGTGATGAGTGTTCAGGTTACATACCAGGGGAAACGTGTCTGCCCGACGCGAACCGACGAGTGTTCTCGGTTAAACACCGAACTGTACTGACTTTTCGAGAAACAAGTTTCGGTTCCAGTGAGAATTGACTGCGGAACTGGACTCCACGTTAGTTGAAGTGCTTATTACATGCAAACGTGGAAAGTTTATATGATCTTAATTTATGTTGAAAAGTAGTCATGTTTGTTGTAATAGACATATTTAAAAATAGTAAAGGGATTATATTGATACACATTTACACAAACGACTGTAGGAAATTACAATCTATAAAGAAGTACTGAAATAATTGACAAAATATTTTATATTGAAATTTATGTGCATTAAATCATAGAAAAAAACATCATTACGTTCAATAAAATATCATATTATGACATGCTACTTGCTAGTCCTTCATAAAAAGACATCGCGTATGCTCATTGTTTGCATGTTGTTATTATCCTGCATACGCGAGGTCTTTCCATAACGTAAGCAATTTCCATCTAAAAATTCCGACCATGAATCTGGTCGGAAATTTTGGCGACGCTTCAAGGGTTGAATCTGGCGCACGCAATGTTTGTCGCACCAAAGTACACAAATGGGAAAACATTCAACCATTTATCTATCGTTCAAATTAAACACAAATGGTCTTATTCACGCTTTAATGTGTTTTAATCCCTTTTTAATCCATCTCTTAGAGGCTTCGCCTACATTAATCACATTTCGTCGAATTAATTAACCGAAATGGATATTAACGAAATAGTTATATATCTTATTCACACAAGTTTGGGCGATATTTCGTTTATATATTTTCATCGATTTCGTTTAGTTTATTTAGCGGGGAAAAAAATGACTTAAGATTTTAAATGTTTCGTCGTTGTGAATTGAATTTTGATAGATTGGTGTGCTTAAGAGGTTAGCTGCATACTATTTAGGCTCAAATTAATATAATAATAATTATATATATGGGATATTTCATCTTTGTGATAACTGTCAAGGATGTAAACGGCATAATAACGTTGATCGAGTCGGTCTGATAAAAAATGCTATGGAAATTTTGAACAGAGTGTTTAGACTTCGGTTGACCAAAAAATGACAGATGATAAAACGAGAAACCGAAAGTAGATACTTGCATGTTTGCTTTGGTATATTATCAAAACTGTTTCATTGAGAGAGTACTTATATAGATACAAATGCGTAAAACAAGTTTGCTTTGCCAAAAATATAAACACAATACAGCATCAAAACGGCAGTTTCTACTTCTACATCAAATAAAACAACTGTATGATTTTAAAAATTATGAAAGAAGGTCAAATGTGTTTGTCTAATGGTATGACGTAACGAACAAAAAAGGAATTTATGTACACGTGTGTTGTTGTACGAATTACTTATACATTACTGTACTTATACATTATTGTACTTATACATTATTATACTTATACATTATGTTACTTACTTATATATAAGTGTACTGATACATTAGTGTACTTATCATATTGTACTTATACATTATTATACTTATGCATTAGTGTACTTAAACATTACTGTTCTTATACATTATTATACTTATGCATTAGTGTACTTATACATTAATGTACTTATACATTATTATGCTTATGCATTAGTGTACTTATACATTAATGTACTTATACATTAGTGTACTTATACATTAGTGTATTTAAACATTAGTGTATTTATACATTAGTGTACTTATACATTAGTGTACTTATACATTATTGTACTTATACATACTTGTACTTATACATTATTGTTTACACATTATTGCTCACTGTTCTGCTACGTATGTAGATGAGATAAATAGAATAAATATAATAAAGCATTGGCCAGTGGGATTCTATATCTAACAGTTCAATATGCAGTTTTTATTTGGAAAGAGAATGCATGATGGAACGTTGGGGAAACACATGATTTTGATTAACCTAAATATCTTAAGATTGAAACTACTGCAGGATGTCAATTTGAAAAATTCAATGAATGAACTTGGGAAAAGTATTGATCATTTTCGGTCAAATATTCAACTTGCCAAAAACCACTGGATGTAGAATGGATAAAAGCGAGTACATGCAGATGAACCCTTTCCCACATACAAAATATCTGCAGCAGACGAATTTGAAAACATCTAGGTAAAAATATGGTAAATCTCTCTATAAATTGCACGTTGCATATAGTTGAAAACAATGTGACAAACGGAGAAATTGGCCGTTTTGGAGCAATTTCTTCTTTTGTCTCAAAGTTTTCAAAAGTCGTCTGCTGCATAGGCGTCAGAAAGCGTCCACATGACTGTACATGACTGTCAGACAAGGGGGTTACATACCGACGGCACTATTGGTCCTTCCATCATGAACAGCTTAAAGTAATTGTGGCCGCTTTCTTCTGTCGGGTCGTCGAACCAAGCATCCGTCAGCGACTCACATACGTTCGTCTCGGTGTTGAATTGTACACCACGAGCAATATCATTCCTCTCTATCGCGCAACCAAGTCCTTCTAAACTTGCCGAGCTGGAAGTCGTACGAAAATTCAAAGTATTGTGTGCCGCCTCACAAAACTCCAGATACGTTGACAACATAGCAAAGTGGAAACAAACTATAACTACAGAGATAAACTGCATTGACATGATTTTTGAGTTCTTTGATTCGAGAAGAACGAGAGAAATAAAATCAATTTTTGAATCTAAATAAGTTTTTTTTATTGCTGAACTCGCTTCACTGGTTAGCTGAACATCAAATTGCAAAATTCCCTTCCGATGACATCAAATATGTTGAAATACAAATGTTAACATTCAAATGTCGTGAATCTTCTTTTTTTTTCGACATTTATTAAAATATAATAGTTTTAAGATTTTTTTTCGCTGAATTCACTTCACTTGTTAGCTAAACATCAAATTGCAAAATTCCCATCCGATGACATCAAATAATTTCAAAAACAAATGTTAACATTCATATGTCGCGATTCTTTTTTTCGACATTTATTGAAATATAATAGTTTTAAGATTTTTCTTTTTTAAATCACAGCACTGACACAGGCTACTGATCGAGCGAGCGTATCAGAATAACCCCGTGGCGTTGTCTTCTATTGTCGTCACTAATTGAGTTGTGATAATGGATAAAATACGTTGTGTTAATGGACTCTTATTAAAATTTCAAAACATTTTTAAAACATCTGGTTCTAATCATCGAACACGATAAAGCAGTCTCTGGGGGGTCAAAACCGCTTGTAATCTGTCATGCATTTACGGTATTCGCTAAACTTGGACTTATACATAGGTCTTGCCTAGTGGCACTCCACCATAACCAATGCATCGCAACTGGGGATCGAATCCGAGACACCCGGTTCCAGATCCCCGACGCTGACCCCATGGCTACGGCAGATTCCTACCGTATTGATACCTGCCCTGGCGTGTGGACGGCAACTGGACTCCGTCACAGGTGAGCATTTGTAACGGGGTTGGTATAATCGAAGCTAAACCCTCACCCACATAATTATAACACATCTGCAGAAGACTTTGGAAACATTTAGTAAAATAAAGTTGAAAAACCTATATATTTGAATGTGTAATAAATGAATATAGTTGAAAACAAGGTTACAAGAGGACAAAATACCCATCATGAGCAATGCTTAGCTTTTGTCAGAATGTGTTCAAATGTCATCTTCTGTAGAGACGTCAGAAAGCGTCTGTATGTGGTTAAGGGTTAACTTTAGAGGCGTCATAAAGCGTCTGTATGTGGAGAGACATCAGAAAGCGTTTGTATGTGGTTAAGGGTTAACTGTAGAGGCGTCACAAAGCGTCTGTATGTGGATAAAGTGTTAACTGTAGAGGCGTCACAAAGCGTCTGTATATGGGTAAAGGGTTAACTGTAGAGGCGTCACAAAGCGTCTGTATGTGGTTAAGGGTTAACTTTATAGGCGTCATAAAGCGTCTGTATGTGGAGAGACATCAGAAAGCGTCTGTATGTGGTTAAGGGTTAGCTGTAGAGGCGTCACAAAGCGTCTGTATGTGGATAAAGTGTTAACTGTAGAGGCGTCACAACGCGTCTGTATGTGGATAAAGTGTTAACTGTAGAGGCGTCAGAAAGCGTCTGTATGTGGGTAAAGTGTTAACTGTAGAGGCGTCACAAAGCGTCTGTATGTGGGCAAAGGGTTAACTGTAGAGGCGTCAGAAAGCGTCTGTATATGGGTAAAGGGTTAACTGAAGAGGCGTCAGAAAGCGTCTGTATATGGGTAAAGGGTTAACTGTAGAGGCGTCAGAAAGCGTCTGTATATGGGTAATGGTTAACCTTGATGCATAAACACTGTTATCCCGGAACGACTTGGTGTAGTGGTAGAGGGTCCGACCTGTATGCGGTAGGTCGCGCCTTCTATCCCCGGCCGGGTAATATCACAGACTTAAACATGGTAGTAAAATGGCTGTCCCTCTCTGATTTTCAGGATTGTGGGGTTAGCATTAGACTTGACTCGCTGATGGCATAATACTTGCACCATAGTACTGGGCCGTATTCCAGTGGGATCTTAAATAGTTAAGATTTGTTTAAATCTGAGTTTTCCCTTAAATCGAACAAATTTGCGCGTGCATGGATTTTTAAATTTTTATCCGTTACTATTTTGAGTGGTGGGAAAACCGATAATCACGACAACCGAAAATGGAAAATTACTTAACCCTTTCCCACCTGCAGACGCATTTTAACGCAATAGCAGCTGACGACTTTTGAAAACATTTTGGCAATCTCACCTTTGGCCACAATGTGTTCCACGTATAGTCATCGGTTATCCATTCAATTATAGAGATTTTCCATTTTTTGACAAAATATGTTCAAAGTCGTCTGCTGCAAATTAGTTGTATTTGGGAAAGGGTTAAGATTACCTCTTAAAATTAAAAATTTCTTGCGTAAGAAAATCTTAAAATGCTTTTGGAATACGACTTGCGTTTAAGAAATTTATTTTCATAGCTAAGGAAATCAAAATAAGATTTTTTTTAATTTGAGGAAAAACTTAAGATCCTACTAAAATAAGGCCCCTGGTAACGGCGTGATATAACTGAAATATTGTTGAAAGCGACGTAAAACAACATACCATACAACCAAACAAGCTTTAAGCCAATCGATGGGTTACGCTTAAATACATATTTAGATAAGGCAATGTTTTTAGTTCGGAGTATATCTCCCCTGCGTTCAATACAAATGGTATGGTAGCAAACGCTAGCCAATGCACCAATTAAATAACCGTTCATTAAACTTCCACTGCGAATCGTTACTAACCGTGAACTGCCATATAGTATGTGCAAGGCAGATGGTCACCTCTTTCAAGACGCGTCGGGTTATGTTTTCGTTGACATAGTTATGACAATACGTCCCTTGGGTTTTAAAACGTACTTCGTTTAAAATTCCTTATCATCGCTTTTGAATATATAAATTGTATTTAACAAACAATTTTTAACACACGTTGAAAAAATAAATTTCGTTTTGAAATATTTATACGCTTAAGCCCCTTTGGGTTTTCAAACACATCGTTTTAGTCTTATTTTCACAAAGATACAGGTCCAAATAGATCAAAACCATTAACTGGGTCATCGTATGCATAAACAATAAGATATATCTCTCTTCCTTTATATCTCTCTCTGTAACGTTATCGTTCTATCTTTGACTCGTTCAACAAATCTATGTGACAAACACAATATTTAATATTTACTTCTCACACATGATATTCAATTCAATTCAAATTTTATTAGGCATTAAGCATTACATATGCTTCTGGCCTTAATACAAACATTCAAATTAAATGTGACATACATATGGTACAAACATGAGAAGATTTGCTTATCAATTTTGGCATAATTCTAGATATGAAATATAATTAATTGTCTAATTGATCTCTTAACTGCGATGCAAAGTAAATATATTTTGATAGATTTAAGGTGACCTTTTTGTTCACTGATGAAAATAGTGTTTCAAATTTATTTAATGTTGGCCAACTACAATAATAATGTTTAAAGTATTGTTTCCTTATATCTCTATATAATGGACAGACTAAAATGAAGTGGAACTCATTTTCTATAGATTTTAAATTACAAAATTTACATATTCTATTTTCCTTATCGATGTTATTATAACGACCGCGTTCAATTTCTAATTTATGGGATGAAAGTCTAAATCTACTTAATGCAATTCTAAAACGTTTATTCATAATGCTGTCTAGATAAGGTTCTAGGTTGAAATTGTGTTTAAAGATACTATAAGTGCTTAACCTCTGCGAGTTATTAATATTACTGTACCAAGATTGATGATACTGATCAAATAGTCGTTGTTTTATGGTTTCTAAGCGTATTGTTAAAATGTCTTGGTTATGCCAAATTATGACACTAACACATCGAACATCAAACAACATCAATTTGGTATAAGTGTTTCTGTATTCCAACTAGGTGTATAAGTCATTTCAGTATATTCATAATACTCCATGCGCGACACCATCTTCCCCTATGGTCCCCGCAGAGAAGACCCATCTGGATCTATCTCTCCACGCTTGGCCCTCAGTCTCGCCAAAGAGTCTGATCTCGGCAGCACCTCTACATTATGTAGTGCTAACACCCGATCCCTCCTCTCTCTCTCTCTCTCTCTCTCTCTCTCTCTCTCTCTCTCTCTCTCTCTCTCTCTCTCTCTCTCTCTCTCTCTCTCTCTCTCTCTATCTCCTGCCTTCTCTCCTAGCTATATTCCTATATCTACCCCATAAGGTGGCTCTCGGTGGTCTTTAATACTGCATCTTTTCAATATTCATGATTTCCATTATTGACCCAGCTTCACATTGGAGGGAAAGAGATTTGAAAACTCCGGCCAATAGCAAGATAGCACCGCAGATCTATGCTTTTCTTACTTCTATAATTTATTCATTAACTCAACAGAGTTCGGGCCATTACATATCTCTCTCTCGCTCTCTGCTCTCTGTCTCTGTCTGTCTGTCTGTCTGTCTGTCTGTCTGTCTGTCTGTCTGTCTGTCTGTCTGTCTGTCTGTCTGTCTGTCTGTCTGTCTGTCTGTCTGTCTGTCTGTCTGTCTGTCTGTCTGTCTGTCTGTCTGTCTGTCTGTCTGTGTCTGTCTGTCTGTCTGTCTGTCTGTCTGTCTCCCTCTCTCTTTCTTTCTCGCTCTCTCTCTCTCTCTCTCTCCCTCTCTCTCTCTTGCTCTCTCTCTCTCTCTTTCTCCCTTTCTCGCTCTCTCTCCCTCTCTCTCTCTCCCTCTCTCTCTCTCTCTCCCACTCTCTCTCTCTCGCTCTCTTTATATATATATATCTCTCTCTCTCTATCTCTCTCTCTCTCTCTCTCTCTCTCTTTCTCTCTCACACACACACACACACACACACACACTCTCTCTCTCGCTCTCTCTCTCTCACACACACACACACACACACACACACACTCTCTCTCTCTCTCGCTCTCTCTCTCTCTCTCTCTCCTATCTTTCTCAGGGTTCAGGAGATAACATTACGGCTGACACATTGAAAACAAAGCATTTCTAGGCAAGATCACAACGATAAATATCGTTATTATCTTGTTTTCATGTCGTTATGGCAAGACCCATTCAACTTCCATTTACCAAGTCTGTTTTATAACCCATTAACCACATACAGACGCCTTTTATCGCTTCGGAAAATATTTTCTTAAAACTATTTCTTTTTCAAAAAGACATTACCACCTCCTTTTGTCATTTTTTTTACTTATATTTTTTAGAAGTTGTATCTTCCTTTTATGAGAAGCTTTCATATTTTTGCCTTCATGTTTTCAAAATGTCGTATGTGGTAGATTTGTATTATGAGGGAAAGGGATTAGACTAAAACAAAAAAAAAACTCTATTTTCAGTTAACATTCATCCATCTGGATGATGGAGAGTTGTGCAACTAGCCTTAATTTTAGCATATCATTTTACATATTTGGACAAGACTTTACATAGAATCCATTATTTTTTGTGTTTTTTTTGTGAATTAACGCCGTTTTCACATTCCACATTGACCGCAGAGTGAGAATTCAACTCTGAATAACAAACACTGTATACTACGGTTAGACTACCAGTTCATTTAAAGTATATCATGTCCGTGGAGGCCGTTAACTAAAACGTTTCCAACATACGGATACTTGGCAACAGAGTATGAACCTTTCCAACATACGGATGCTTGGCAACAGAGTATGAACCTTTCCAACATACGGATACTTGGCAACAGAGTATGAACCTTTCCAACATACGGATGCTTAGCAACAGAGTATGAAAGTTTCCAACATACGGATGCTTGGCAACAGAGTATGAACGTTTCCAACATACGGATGCTTGGCAACAGAGTATGAACCTTTCCAACATATGGATGCTTGGCAACAGAGTATGAACCTTTCCAACATACGGATGCTTGGCAACATAGTATGAACCTTTCCAACATACGGATGCTTGGCAACAGAGTATGAACCTTTCCAACAAGCAGACGCATTTTGACGCGTCTACAGAAGGCGGCTGGTTAAACATTGTGAACTGCAAGTATAATGAACAATTTCTCCTGTTCACAATGTTTGCGGCTCTACTCAACTATTATACTTTCATTAATCTTTTTTTTTTTTTTTTGAAATATATTACTTTATTTGCCACGTGCATAGATATGTGAAGGTGGCCATCCTCCCTCATACCTTACAGTAAATGTGTTTTAGTAGATCTATGTTAGTATATTAGGTTAATAGTATGAATCAATAAACCATGACCGCTGTACCAGGGGGTCAAACTTATAAAAGGTTTTTAAGTTTTACGTGTTAATAAAGCTATACATGTATATGATGGGAAAATGAATCTTTAAAGAATAACAGAAAAACAAACAAACAAAAAAAATAAAAACATGCATTTTTCTGTTTGTAATATATATACATATATCTTACAATTGTCCAGCTTTCTTTATCTGATACGGCTTGTCTTGTAGAATTGTAAATGTTCGAGGCTAAACGTAGTCGATTTGTTAGGCCATTATTTGAAGTATATATAACGTTTTATTTCTAAAAATAAGATGTCCAGTTTAAGTTTGTTTTTACAAAACCCTAAGAGTATGGCTGAGCTTGCTATTTGTATAGTTTGATCTAGTTCCCTAATATTATGTAAAATCATGGCCGACACATTCCGTCTCAGGGGGATATAGGAATAGAGTAATGATTCGAAAAGTTTCTGTCCGGGTAAGCCTACGCGGCATGTTTAGGCTGATCAGGGTCGAGACTATACGTAGTGTCAATAATGTTGGTTTTCTCGTGGAACGGCGCAACGACTGACGCTTGTACAGTAATAGTTACTTCTGTCAAACCTCGGAAAGAAAGTTTACCGAGCTGGGGTTCGAATTTAGGATAAGGGTTAATTTAACATTTCTTTAATGACGAATTACCTTACCCCCAAATGAGCACCAAAGTGCGTTAATAACGTCGCGCAATGCTCGCGAGAAAAACGGTGAAGTTTATCAAAGTAAGTGAATTAAGTTAGTTAACTAAAACGTTAACGGAAGAGAGTGAACCGCGCTGCTTTACCACATGAGTATGATTTTATTTATTTTTTGAAAATGTGTCAAACTCCGACCATTTTAATGCAAATTTTCAATTAATCTCTAGCGTGTGAATATGCAGCTGTGCTTATTTGCAGCTTACCCAAATGTGAAGTATTCTCAGAAAATGGGATATTTTGGAACACGAGGAGAGGGTACGATCTAAATGGTATGCATTACAAATATGATCAATGGCAATAAATATTAAAAAGCGTATCCCTTTCGGATACAGTGTCTAACTGTGTCTTTTGATCCGATCCTTCATAATTGACGCTACCAAGATGCGCCCATTTTCTGGGTAAACGAGTGCATAGTTATACTGCCGGTACGTTTGAATTTATGACTTATACAACGATGTATACACCTTACTGTAGTCTTATATAATAAAAGCAATTCTAACACGATTGACAATTTCTCTTCTATACACAAAGAAGGATTTGAGAGTGATCTAAATGCAGTATATCACTCTAAGTTTCCGGAACTTCTTTTGTCTGTTGAAATTCCCTCCCGAGTATCTTTCATACAACGTTTCTCAGAACGCATGCGTTACTACGTTGGGCTTGACAATTTATGAATGAAGTCACGAGATTTTGTTGTAAATGCCGTTTGGAAATTTGAATTGTAACGTTGACGTTATTGTTTTAAATGACGTCATTCACGTGTTTTACCAACATTTTTGGCGCGGTCGAAGACGTTCTGTTAGAATGAGACGGTAACAAATTGCCCATGATGAGTTTAAGAACAATTGAAAAAGTTATGATACAAATAAAATGTTCATAGACTGTTAATATAACTGATTTCAAAATGTTTTGTTAGTTGAAAAAAATCGAATATTTCCAAAACATATACAATGGGGAGTAAAGATGGAATAGCCTACACGTGATTTTATCAAGGAAAACAACGTCATGTCAAAACATAGTTCACCCTTAATTTGTATCCCTTCAAGTTATAAAAAGTGCTCACTCAAAATGAGATATATTTCCTAATTATATCATAAATGACGTCACCAGCATGAAATTACGTCATTATATATTTTTGATATAATTACTAGTGTAATAACAATTAACGTGACGTCATAACGTAACGTTTAGCGTTGTAAATACGCGCGCTTTATTGCGACGTTTATATGGATATAGCGCTGTAAATTATTAAATTAGTATTTATGATATAAAAAGAACATTACATTCGTGGTCATTCAATACGAAATTTATTAAACTCGTTTTCTAAAAGTGAAAAAAAACTCGCCAAGGTTCGTTCTTATCAATTTCAGAAAACTCGTTTAATAAATTCCGTATTAAATGACCACTCATGTAATATCCTCTATATAACTATACATTTGTAATACAGAAATTCAAAGTAGTCCTTTAGAATAATTTTTGCATGTGGGAAAGGGTTGAATATGTATAGAAACGCGCCGCATTGTGAGCAATAATAAACAATTCCAATAGATCTTTGCAAACTAACTATGTCAAGGTCGCCATTCTTCCCGTCACGTGACTGTAAAATTGGATTGTTTTCTCGACGAAGTCTATAGTGCGTAAATCCATGCTCCCTTAGTGACAGTAGTCTTCTGGTCGTTTAAGTGTATCAGTTGCAGACGAATTGGCAGCAGAAGACATTTTGAAAGAAGTAGCCTACTCAAGATAAACACTTTCCATAGCTCACTTTCAAAAGGTATTAATAAGTTACTATGGATACGGAATATTGTGTATAACCCCTTTTCCGCATTGCCGGTAAAGTTTATGTTCAGCGGACGATTTTTAAAAACATTAGATACGATAAGCAATTTCACTTGTTGCCAAAATGTTTTGAACTTTATTCAGTAAAAACACTCTATTAAGAGTTATTTTAACCAGTTGGTTTCAAAGTCGTCTGCTACATATTTTGTCCTTGTGAAAATGGGGTATATTGTACAGGCTATCGAAACAACATTGCGTAAATGTACGTCTAAATGTGCAGTACGATCGATTAACCGTGTTATCTCAGGCAGGCGACTGTTGGACACTCTGCAGCAGACTATTTTAAGAAATATCATGGTAAATAAGATATAACTCAAAAAGGAGAAATTTCGATTTTTCCCATAGTATTTGTGTTCAACTCATGAAACATAGGTTACGGGTTCGATTGCCGTAGTATATTCGGTAATATTTACGTCTAAATGTGCAGTACGATCGATTAACCGTGTTATCTCAGGCAGGCGACTGTTGGAAACTCTGCAGCAGACTATTTTAAGAAATATCATGGTAAATAAGACATAACTCAAAAAGGAGAAATTTCGATTTTTCCCATAGTATTTGTGTTCAACTCATGAAACATAGGTTACGGGTTCGATTGCCGTAGTATATTCGGATCAATATTTCGGATATATTGGTTACGCACCCACCCCCCCCCCCCCCCCCCCCCTCCCCCTCCCCACTCTATCGCACATATAGGGGTCATTACAGGATAATCAAAACCGTAGGGACCTGGCACGCTATTAATTATTTTATTCTATCAAAAGAATCGTCTCAGTGAGACGATTCTTTTGAGTACCCACAACATAGAGTTTGCTTTAATAATAAGAGAGAAATTGTGGGAAAAAGAGCTGAATACCTCTCCTTATCTGGACCTCTGACAGTCGTATCATAGCTCTTTATAAGCATAGATGCTCCCGAAATTTGAGGGATGCTTATAAGCGTCTCCCACTCAACTAGAGGTTAAGTACTGGTCCTTTCCCGGAAAAATAACCTCGCGTGTATCGGTGCTATACACCGGGCACGTAAAAGAACCAAGGGGTCTTTTCGGAAAGAGCTATAGGGTATCGCACCCGGACTCCCTTGTATCTAACTTTGTCTGCTCGCCAAATAGTTAATTCTGCACGGCGAGGGTAAATAAAAACAAATAATAAATAAGTAAGGTTGTAGACTCGTGGCGGATCTGTCAAATTACACAGTTGGTGTCGTGATTTAAAGTCTACAACTGATTGATTGATTGATTAATTGGGGGTTTAACGCCGTTTTCAACCATTTGTCAGTCATATCACGGCGGCCAGTTCACCTTCTCATGTATTTCTTGGCTTTCTCACACCAGTACTTCATGAAACATTATTTCCAAGCCACTGGCTGCTTTTCCACATAGACCGATAGCCCATTGGTGGAAGACGAATGCCGCTTGTCACAATGGCCTTTGTCAAACGTCGGAAAGAATATTGGCCGAGCTGGGGCTCAAACTCAAAACCCCTGGATTGACAGCCCGCGCCAGCGACTGAGCTACCGGGACTCGGCGATTTAAAGTCTGGGGTTTGTAAACCGATCGATTGTAGATATTTGGCTACACGATGGCGCATATCGCAGATTTTCGATTGTAGTTTTTAATGTTGTTTCGAACCAAAATACTGCAATGGCTTCGGAAAGCGTTTGTATGTGCGAAAAGGATAACACATTTTAGGACTAGGTGGTATACGCTCAGTTTGGTATTAATAATGCCTTACTACAGGATTGCATAGGGCACCGCTGCAATATAAATACAGCTAGTTTGCATTATAAACTTAAAATTATTGCTCACGCTAGAGGGCTAGATAAGAAGGAGTGAGCAGGTCTTTTGCCCACAATATTTCTCTTATTACTCAACCAAACCCTGTGTTGCGGGTAATAAAAATAGTTTCCTCCCTCTTATCTAGTCGTCTGAGTGACGCTTTTGTTTTGTTACAGTTGTTTGCAAGTTATTCTAGACCGCTGTCGACAATGCTTATTAGTATTATTACGGCGTTTCTTGGACAAGATAGCAGTACTACCGTTCCATTAACCTGACATCAGCGACTCAATAGTAACGCTAACCAGTCAATCCAGTGAACCAAAGATAGAAAGCTAATACTTCTAAATGTAACGTCTTTGGTATAATCTGGCCGGGTATCGAACCCGCGACCTCCTGCATCCGAGGCGGAGCCCAAAACGCTATAATGGTCGCCTATGGAAACTGATTTGCTTCCATCTGACCTTATTATAGTACGCCGGTTAATAGGGTAACCATACAGGACAAGGTACGCATCCCCAGTCCATGATCCTAGGTTGTCTTTTCAAGGTGCGCGTTTTCAGTATTTAAATGTCTTTTGTCTTCAACACTCTCCCGCACGAGACAAAACAGCAGCAAAGAGATATGTTGCGACTTTGCGTATGTATATATAGGATCCATCATGAGTTTTCTTTGGAGATCAAGATTTCTTAAATGAGTCTAGAAAAATACGGTTATTAACCGAGCCTCTCTGCGATGTTAATAACTCTCTTTTTCGAAGGTGTGTGAAGTTAGCGCGTAGGTCGTAGCTCGTAGGTCGACAGTCAAAATTATTTTCCGAAAGTGTCGACCTGGCGCGTAGGTCGTAGGTCGACAGTCAAATTTATTTTCAGAGAGTGTTGATCTGGCTCGTAGGTCGTAGGTCGACAGTCAGATTCACATTAAGATAGTGTTGACCTGGCGCGTAGGTCGACAGTCGACAGTCAGAATCCCATTAAGATAGTGTTGACCTGGCGCGTAGGTCGTAGGTCGACAGTCAATTTTATGCTCAGAAAGTGTTGATCTGGCTCGTAGGTCGTAGGTCGACAGTCAAATTTATTTTCAGAGAGTGTTGACCTGGCTCGTAGGTCGTAGGTCGACAGTCAAATTTATTTTCAGAGAGTGTTGATCTGGCTCGTAGGTCGTAGGTCGACAGTCAAATTTATTTTCAGAGAGTGTTGATCTGGCTCGTAGGTCGTAGGTCGACAGTCAGATTCACATTAAGATAGTGTTGACCTGGCGCGTAGGTCGACAGTCGACAGTCAGAATCCCATTAAGATAGTGTTGACCTGGCGCGTAGGTCGTAGGTCGACAGTCAGATTTATGTTCAGAGAGTGTTGACCTGGCGCGTAGGTCGTAGGTCGACAGTCAATTTTATGCTCAGTAAGTGTTGATCTGGCGCGTAGGTCGTAGGTCGACAGTCAAATATTTATTTTCAGAGAGTGTTGATCTGGCTCGTAGGTCGTAGGTTGACAGTCAGATTCACATTAAGATAGTGTTGACCTGGCGCGTAGGTCGACAGTCGACAGTCAGAATCCCATTAAGATAGTGTTGACCTGGCGCGTAGGTCGTAGGTCGACAGTCAATTTTATGCTCAGAAAGTGTTGATCTGGCTCGTAGGTCGTAGGTCGACAGTCAAATTTATTTTCAGAGAGTGTTGATCTGGCTCGTAGGTCGTAGGTCGACAGTCAAATTTATTTTCAGAGAGTGTTGATCTGGCTCGTAGGTCGTAGGTCGACAGTCAATGTTATGCTCAGAAAGTGTTGATCTGGCTCGTAGGTCGTAGGTCGACAGTCAAATTTATTTTCAGAGAGTGTTGATCTGGCTCGTAGGTCGTAGGTCGACAGTCAAATTCATTTTCAGAGAGTGTTGATCTGGCTCGTAGGTCGACAGTCGACAGTCAGAATCCCATTAAGATAGTGTTGACCTGGCGCGTAGGTCGTAGGTCGACAGTCAATGTTATGCTCAGAAAGTGTTGATCTGGCTCGTAGGTCGTAGGTCGACAGTCAAATTTATTTTCAGAGAGTGTTGATCTGGCTCGTGGGTCGTAGGTCGACAGTCAAATTCATTTTCAGAGAGTGTTGATCTGGCTCGTAGGTCGTAGGTCGACAGTCAGATTCACATTAAGATAGTGTTGACCTGGCGCGTAGGTCGACAGTCGACAGTCAGTTTCACATTAAGATAGTGTTGACCTGGCGCGTAGGTCGTAGGTCGACAGTCAGATTTATGTTCAGAGAGTGTTGACCTGGCGCGTAGGTCGTAGGTCGACAGTCAATTTTAAGCTCAGAAAGTGTTGATCTGGCTCGTAGGTCGTAGGTCGACAGTCAAATTTATTTTCAGAGAGTGTTGATCTGGCTCGTAGGTCGTAGGTCGACAGTCAAATTTATTTTCAGAGAGTGTTGATCTGGCTCGTAGGTCGTAGGTCGACAGTCAGATTCACATTAAGATAGTGTTGACCTGGCGCGTAGGTCGACAGTCGACAGTCAGAATCCCATTAAGATAGTGTTGACCTGGCGCGTAGGTCGTAGGTCGACAGTCAATTTTATGCTCAGAAAGTGTTGATCTGGCTCGTAGGTCGTAGGTCGACAGTCACATTTATTTTCAGAGAGTGTTGACCTGGCTCGTAGGTCGTAGGTCGACAGTCAAATTTATTTTCAGAGAGTGTTGATCTGGCTCGTAGGTCGTAGGTCGACAGTCAAATTTATTTTCAGAGAGTGTTGATCTGGCTCGTAGGTCGTAGGTCGACAGTCAAATTTATTTTCAGAGAGTGTTGATCTGGCTCGTAGGTCGTAGGTCGACAGTCAGATTCACATTAAGATAGTGTTGACCTGGCGCGTAGGTCGACAGTCGACAGTCAGAATCCCATTAAGATAGTGTTGACCTGGCGCGTAGGTCGTAGGTCGAAAGTCAGATTTATGTTCAGAGAGTGTTGACCTGGCGCGTAGGTCGTAGGTCGACAGTCAATTTTATGCTCAGTAAGTGTTGATCTGGCACGTAGGTCGTAGGTCGACAGTCAAATTTATTTTCAGAGAGTGTTGATCTGGCTCGTAGGTCGACAGTCAGATTCACATTAAGATAGTGTTGACCTGGCGCGTAGGTCGACAGTCGACAGTCAGAATCCCATTAAGATAGTGTTGACCTGGCGCGTAGGTCGTAGGTCGACAGTCAATTTTATGCTCAGAAAGTGTTGATCTGGCTCGTATGTCGTAGGTCGACAGTCAAATTTATTTTCAGAGAGTGTTGATCTGGCTCGTAGGTCGTAGGTCGACAGTCAAATTTATTTTCAGAGAGTGTTGATCTGGCTCGTAGGTCGTAGGTCGACAGTCAAATTTTTTTTCAGAGAGTGTTGATCTGGCTCGTAGGTCGTAGGTCGACAATCAGATTCACATTAAGATAGTGTTGACCTGGCGCGTAGGTCGACAGTCGACAGTCAGAATCCCATTAAGATAGTGTTGACCTGGCGCGTAGGTCGTAGGTCGACAGTCAGATTTATGTTCAGAGAGTGTTGACCTGGCGCGTAGGTCGTAGGTCGACAGTCAATTTTATGCTCAGAAAGTGTTGATCTGGCTCGTAGGTCGTAGGTCGACAGTCAAATTTATTTTCAGAAAGTGTCGACCTGGCGCGTAGGTCGTAGGTCGACAGTCAGATTCACATTAAGATAGTGTTGACTTGGCGCGTAGGTCGTAAGTCGACAGTCAGAATCCTATTAAGATAGTGTTGACTTGGCGCGTAGGTCGACAGTCGACAGTCAGATTTTTTTTCAGAGAGTGTTGATCTGGCTCGTAGGTCGACAGTCGACAGTCAGAATCCTATTAAGATAGTGTTGACCTAGGTCGTAGGTCGACAGTCAAACTTATGTTCAGAGAGTGTTGACCTGGCGCGTAGGTCGTAGGTCGACAGTCAAATTTATTTTCAGAAAGTGTCGACCTGGCGCGTAGGTCGTAGGTCGACAGTCAGATTCACATTAAGATAGTGTTGACTTGGCGCGTAGGTCGTAAGTCGACAGTCAGAATCCTATTAAGATAGTGTTGACCTGGCGCGTAGGTCGACAGTCGACAGTCAGATTTTTTTTCAGAGAGTGTTGATCTGGCTCGTAGGTCGACAGTCGACAGTCAGAATCCTATTAAGATAGTGTTGACCTAGGTCGTAGGTCGTAGGTCGACAGTCAAATTTATGTTCAGAGAGTGTTGACCTGGCGCGTAGGTCGTAGGTCGACAGTCAATTTTATGCTCAGAAAGTGTTGATCTGGCTCGTAGGTCGTAGGTCGACAGTCAAATTTATGTTTAGAGAGTGTTGATCTGGCTCGTAGGTCGTAGGTCGACAGTCAAATTTATTTTCACAGAGTGTTGATCTGGCTCGTAGGTCGTAGGTCGACAGTCAAATTTATTTTCAGAGAGTGTTGATCTGGCTCATAGGTCGTAGGTCGACAGTCAGATTCACATTAAGATAGTGTTGACCTGGCGCGTAGGTCGACAGTCGACAGTCAGAATCCCATTAAGATAGTGGTGACCTGGCGCGTAGGTCGACAGTCGACAGTCAGATTCACATTAAGATAGTGTTGACCTGGCGCGTAGGTCGTAGGTCGACAGTCAGATTTATGTTCAGAGAGTGTTGACCTGGCGCGTAGGTCGTAGGTCGACAGTCAATTTTATTCTCAGAAAGTGTTGATCTGGCTCGTAGGTCGTAGGTCGACAGTCAAATTTATTTTCAGAGAGTGTTGACCTGGCTCGTAGGTCGTAGGTCGACAGTCAACTTTATTTTCAGAGAGTGTTGACCTGGCGCGAAGGTCGTAGGTCGACAGTCAATTTTAAGCTCAGAGAGTGTTGATCTGGCTCGTAGGTCGTAGGTCGACAGTCAAATTTATTTTTAGAGAGTGTTGATCTGGCTCGTAGGTCGTAGGTTGACAGTCAAATTTATTTTCAGAGAGTGTTGATCTGGCTCGTAGGTCGTAGGTCGACAGTCAGATTCACATTAAGATAGTGTTGACCTGGCGCGTAGGTCGACAGTCGACAGTCAGAATCCCATTAAGATAGTGTTGACCTGGCGCGTAGGTCGTAGGTCGACAGTCAATTTTATGCTCAGAAAGTGTTGATCTGGCTCGTAGGTCGTAGGTCGACAGTCAAATTTATTTTCAGAGAGTGTTGATCTGGCTCGTAGGTCGTAGGTCGACAGTCAAATTTATTTTCAGAGAGTGTTGATCTGGCTCGTAGGTCGTAGGTCGACAGTCAAATTTTTTTTCAGAGAGTGTTGATCTGGCTCGTAGGTCGTAGGTCGACAGTCAGATTCACATTAAGATAGTGTTGACCTGGCGCGTAGGTCGACAGTCGACAGTCAGTTTCACATTAAGATAGTGTTGACCTGGCGCGTAGGTCGTAGGTCGACAGTCAGATTTATGTTCAGAGAGTGTTAACCTGGCGCGTATGTCGTAGGTCGACAGTCAATTTTAAGCTCAGAAAGTGTTGATCTGGCTCGTAGGTCGTAGGTCGACAGTCAAATTTATTTTCAGAGAGTGTTGATCTGGCTCGTAGGTCGTAGGTCGACAGTCAAATTTATTTTCAGAGAGTTGTTGATCTGGCTCGTAGGTCGTAGGTCGACAGTCAGATTCACATTAAGATAGTGTTGACCTGGCGCGTAGGTCGACAGTCGACAGTCAGAATCCCATTAAGATAGTGTTGACCTGGCGCGTAGGTCGTAGGTCGACAGTCAATTTTATGCTCAGAAAGTGTTGATCTGGCTCGTAGGTCGTAGGTCGACAGTCAAATTTATTTTCAGAGAGTGTTGACCTGGCTCGTAGGTCGTAGGTCGACAGTCAAATTTATTTTCAGATAGTGTTGATCTGGCTCGTAGGTCGTAGGTCGACAGTCAAATTTATTTTCAGAGAGTGTTGATCTGGCTCGTAGGTCGTAGGTCGACAGTCAGATTCACATTAAGATAGTGTTGACCTGGCGCGTAGGTCGACAGTCGACAGTCAGAATCCCATTAAGATAGTGTTGACCTGGCGCGTAGGTCGTAGGTCGACAGTCAGATTTATGTTCAGAGAGTGTTGACCTGGCGCGTAGGTCGTAGGTCGACAGTCAATTTTATGCTCAGTAAGTGTTGATCTGGCTCGTAGGTCGTAGGTCGACAGTCAAATTTATTTTTAGAGAGTGTTGATCTGGCTCGTAGGTCGTAGGTCGACAGTCAAATTTATTTTCACAGAGTGTTGATCTGGCTCGTAGGTCGTAGGTCGACAGTCAAATTTATTTTCACAGAGTGTTGATCTGGCTCATAGGTCGTAGGTCGACAGTCAGATTCACATTAAGATAGTGTTGACCTGGCGCGTAGGTCGACAGTCGACAGTCAGAATCCCATTAAGATAGTGGTGACCTGGCGCGTAGGTCGACAGTCGACAGTCAGATTCACATTAAGATAGTGTTGACCTGGCGCGTAGGTCGTAGGTCGACAGTCAGATTTATGTTCAGAGAGTGTTGACCTGGCGCGTAGGTCGTAGGTCGACTGTCAATTTTATGCTCAGAAAGTGTTGATCTGGCTCGTAGGTCGTAGGTCGACAGTCAAATTTATTTTCAGAGAGTGTTGATCTGGCTCGTAGGTCGACAGTCAGATTCACATTAAGATAGTGTTGAACTGGCGCGTAGGTCGTAGGTCGACAGTCAAATTTATTTTCAGAGAGTGTTGATCTGGCTCGTAGGTCGTAGGTCGACAGTCAGATTCACATTAAGATTGTGTTGACCTGGCGCGTAGGTCGACAGTCGACAGTCAGAATCCCATTAAGATAGTGTTGACCTGGCGCGTAGGTCGTAGGTCGACAGTCAGATTTATGTTCAGAGAGTGTTGACCTGGCGCGTAGGTCGTAGGTCGACAGTCAATTTTATGCTCAGAAAGTGTTGATCTGGCGCGTAGGTCGTAGGTCGACAGTCAAATTTATTTTCAGAGAGTGTTGATCTGGCTCGTAGGTCGTAGGTCGACAGTCAGATTCACATTAAGATAGTGTTGACCTGGCGCGTAGGTCGTAGGTCGACAGTCAAACTGATGTTTAGAAAGTGTTGACCTGGCTTGTAGGTCGTAGGTCGACAGTCAAACTAATGTTCATAAAGACTCGGGTAGAAATCCGATTAAAGGCCGTCGTTGCACTCCCATGAGAAAAAAAAGAAAAGTGTTCCACTCCATTGTGAACAATTTTTGTTTCCACTCCCGTGCCAAGGTCCTGTAGGACAGGGTGCTGCCCGTCATTTACGCGGCAGACTAAAGGCCGTCAGCTCCCGTGCGAAAAAAAAAGTGTTCCACTCCATTGTGAAATTGGTTCTTGTTTCATTCCCGTGACAAGATCCTGTACGACAGAGTGCTGCCCGTTATTTACGCGGCAGACTCGGGTAGAAATCCGACTTAAGGACGTCAGCTCCCGCGCGAAAGAAAAAAATAAAAAAATGTGTTCCACTCCATTGTGAAATTGTTTCTTGTTCCATTTCCGTGCCTGTAGTACAGAGTGCTGCCCGTCATGTACGCTACAGACTCGGGTAGAAATCCGACATAAGGCCGTTGTTTAACTCCCGTTCGAAAAAAGAAAGAAAAAAAGTAGAAATCCGACTTAAGGCTGTCAGCTCCCTTATAGCGACTTCGGCCCCAGCGCTAATTTCCCCAGCCATACCCAGAGTACTACCTAGAAAGAGGCGAGCACTTCGCCGTACGCGCGGGTAACCGGCGGGAATAACAACCACTCTCTTAAGGGTAGGGACCTAGGACTCCCGTATAGTGAATTCGGCCCCAGCGCACATTTCCCTAGCCGTACTCAGAGTGCTGCCTGAAAACGACGGCAAGTACTTCGCCGTCAGAGCAGGTTATCGGCGGGACTGTCACAAGGCCTAGCACTTCGCTGTGTACGCGGGTTCGCAAGTGCGGGAGCCTGCGCCTAGTTCTTTGGGCACCAGCGGAGTGCTCCCCTGACACAAGGCCTAGCACTTCGCTGCCTACGCGGGTTCGCAAATGCGGTGCCCGGCGCCTTTTTCTTCGGGCCGGCAGCGGAGTGCTCCCCTTACACAATGCCAAGCACTTCGCTGCGTACGCGTGTTCGCGAATGCGGGACCCGGCACCTTTCTTCGGGCCGGCGGCGGAGTGCTCCCCTTACAGAAGGCTAACCCTAATCTAAAGAAAATAAATAAAGTGTTCCACTCCATTGTGAAATATTGTCTTGTTCCACTCCACGTGCCAAGGGCCTGTAAGACAGAGTGCTACCGGTAATTTACGCAGCAGACTCGGGTAGAACTCCGACTTAAGGCCGTCGTTGCACTCCCATGAGGAAAAGAAAAAAAGTGTTCCACTCCAT
This sequence comes from Serripes groenlandicus, assembly GCA_031761405.1. Lineage (NCBI taxonomy): Eukaryota > Metazoa > Mollusca > Bivalvia > Cardiida > Cardiidae > Serripes > Serripes groenlandicus. The sequence continues at coordinate 23,007 of JASEVX010000664.1, forward strand.
TGTGAATTTATTTTTGGTTCCACTCCCTCCCGTGATAAGGGCTTGTTGGACAGAATGCTGTCCGTCATTCACGACTTAAGGCCGTTGTTGCACTCCCGTGTGAAAAACAAAAAAACAAGTGTTCCACTCCATTGTGAATCTTTTGTTTTGTTCCACTCCCGTGACAAGCTGTGTGAAGTTAGCTAAACATACGACATTCGACATTCGACATTCAAAAGTTGGAAAAAAAAACCGAATGTCGTGCTGAGCCATGATTTATGCGAGCACTCGGCTGCTAGTAGGAGAAGTGTGAGCCGGGGCCGAATACTCTATAAGGCAGGTCCCGCAGTCAACGCGCGCTTACGGCGAAATGCTGAACCTTCTTTTACGCTAGCACTCCGCTGCTGGTAGGGGAAATGTGCGCCTGGGCCGCATATGCTATACGGCAAATCAGGCCCCACAGCACATTTTCCCAGCAATATGCGGAGTGCTTCCTTGAAACTAGGAGAGCACTTCGCCGGCAGCGCGGGTTCTAACGGCGGGACTGCCTTGTAGCAAATAAGGCCGTTGTTCCACGCCCGTAAGACAAAAAATAAAAGTCTCGGGGGGAAATCCGCCTTAAGGTCGTTGTTCCACTCCCGTAAGATTTTGTTTTCAACTTTTGAATGTCGAATGTCGAATGTCGTGCCAGCACTACTAGCAGCGGAGTGCTAGCGTAAAACAAAGCTCAGCACTTCGCCGTAAGCGCGGGTAGACTGCGGGACCTGCCTTAAAGAGTATGCGGCCCCGGTTTACATTTCCCCGACTAGCAGCAGAGAGCTCCCCGTAATACACGCAGCAGACTCGGGTAGAAATACGCGTTAAGGCTGTTGTTTCACGCCCGTAAGAAATAAAATAAAAGTGTTACACTCTATTGTGATTTTTTATTTGTTCGACTCTCGTGACAAGGGCTTGTAGGCCTAAGTGCTCCCCGTAATACACGCAGCAGACTCGGGTAGAAATCCGCCTTAGGCCGTTGTTCCACGCCCATAAGAAAAAAAATAAAAGTATTCCACTCCATTGTGATTTTTTGTTTGTTCGACTCTCGTGACAAGGGCTTGTAGGCCCAAGTGCTCCCCGTAATACACGCGGCACACTCGGGTAGAAATCCGCCTTAAGGGCGTTGTTCCACTCCCGTGAGATCTTTTTTCAACTTTTGAATGTCGATTTTTTCGAAGTTTTATTTTTTGAATGTCGAATGTCATGACTATAAGGCCTCTAGTACCGAGTGCTCCCTTTAAATTACCCGGTAAATTCGGGTAGAAATTCGACTTACGGCCCTAGTAGCTGTCCCGTGAAAAAAAAAAAAAAAAGTGTTCCACTCCATTGTGAAATGTTCGGGCTTCGACTGCCTTGACTAAGGCCTCTAGTACCGAGTGCTCCCTTTAAATTATGCGGTAAATTCGGGTAGAAATTCGACTTACGGCCCTAGTAGCTGTCCCGTGAAAAAAAAAAAAAAAGTGTTCCACTCCATTGTGAAATGTTCGGGCTTCGACTGCCTTGACTAAGGCCTCTAGTACCGAGTGCTCCCTTTAAATTATGCGGTAAATTCGGGTAGAAATTCGACTTACGGCCCTAGTAGCTGTCCCGTGAAAAAAAAAAAAAAAAGTGTTCCACTCCATTGTGAAATGTTCGGGCTTCGACTTCCTTGATTAAGGCCTCTAGTACCGAGTGCTCCCTTTAAATTACGCGGTAAACTCGGGTAGAAATTCGACTCACGGCCCTGGTAGCTGTCCCGTGAAAAAAAAAAAAAATGTTCCACTCCATTGTGAAATGTTCGGGCTTCGACTGCCTTGACTAAGGCCTCTAGTACCGAGTGCTCCCTTTAAATTATGCGGTAAATTCGGGTAGAAATTCGACTTACGGCCCTAGTAGCTGTCCCGTGAAAAAAAAAAAAAAAAAGTGTTCCACTCCATTGTGAAATGTTCGGGCTTCGACTGCCTTGACTAAGGCCTCTAGTACCGAGTGCTCCCTTTAAATTACGCGGTAAACTCGGGTAGAAATTCGACTTACGGCCCTAGTAGCTGTCCCGTGAAAAAATAAAAAAAAAAGTGTTCCACTCCATTGTGAAATGTTCGGGCTTCGACTGCCTTGATTAAGGCCTCTAGTACCGAGTGATCCCTTTAAATTACCCGGTAAATTCGGGTAGAAATTCGACTTACGGCCCTGGTAGCTGTCCCGTGAAAAAAAAAAAAAAAAGTGTTCCACTCCATTTTGAAATGTTCGGGCTTCGACTGCCTTGACTAAGGCCTCTAGTACCGAGTGCTCCCTTTAAATTATGCGGTAAATTCGGGTAGAAATTCGACTTACGGCCCTAGTAGCTGTCCCGTGAAAAAAAAAAAAAAAAAGTGTTCCACTCCATTGTGAAATGTTCGGGCTTCGACTGCCTTGACTAAGGCCACTAGGACCGAGTGCTCCCTTTAAATTACGCGGTAAACTCGGGTAGAAATTCGACTTACGGCCCTGGTAGCTGTCCCGTGAAAAAAAAAAAAAAGTGTTCCACTCCATTGTGAAATGTTCGGGCTTCGACTGCCTTGACTAAGGCCTCTAGTACCGAGTGCTCCCTTTAAATGATGCGGTACATTCGGGTAGAAATTCGAAATTACGCGGTAAACTCGGGTAGAAATTCGATTTACGGCCCTGGTAGCTGTCCCGTGAAAAAGAAAAAAAAAGTGTTCCACTCCATTGTGAAATGTTCGGGCTTCGACTGCCTTGATTAAGGCCTCTAGTACCGAGTGCTCCCTTTAAATTACCCGGTAAATTCGGGTAGAAATTCGACTTACGGCCCTGGTAGCTGTCCCGTGAAAAAAGAAAAAAAAGTGTTCCACTCCATTGTGAAATGTTCGGGCTTCGACTGCCTCTAGGACCGAGTGCTCCCTTTAAATTATGCGGTAAATTGGGGTAGAAATTCGACTTACGGCCCTGGTAGCTTTCCCGTGCCAGCACGACATTCGATTTTTTAAAGTTTTAATATTTGAATGTCGTATGTCGAATGTCGTGCCAGCACGACATTCGTTTTTGAATTTCCAATGTCGAATGTAGACTGCAGGGCCTGCCTTATAGCGTATGCGACCCGGGCTCACATTTCCCCTACTAGCAGCCGATTGCTCGCCTAAATCAAGGCTCAGCACTTCGCCTTAAGCGCGGCTAGACTGCGGGACCGGCCGTATATCATATGCGTCACCGGCGCACATTTCCCCTTTTGAATGTCGAATGTCGAATGTCGTTTTTTTTCAACTTTTGAATGTCGAATGTCGAATGTCGTATGTTTAGCTAACTTCACACAGCTTATCTTAATGTGAATCTGACTGTCGACCTACGACCTACGAGCCAGATCAACACTCTCTGAGCATAAAATTGACTGTCGACCTACGACCTACGCGCCAGGTCAACACTATCTTAATGGGATTCTGACTGTCGACTGTCGACCTACGCGCCAGGTCAACACTATCTTAATGTGAATCTGACTGTCGACCTACGACCTACGAGCCAGATCAACACTCTCTGAAAATAAATTTGACTGTCGACCTACGACCTACGAGCCAGATCAACACTTTCTGAGCATAAAATTGACTGTCGACCTACGACCTACGCGCCAGGTCAACACTATCTTAATGGGATTCTGACTGTCGACTGTCGACCTACGCGCCAGGTCAACACTATCTTAATGTGAATCTGACTGTCGACCTACGACCTACGAGCCAGATCAACACTCTCTGAAAATAAATTTGACTGTCGACCTACGACCTACGAGCCAGATCAACACTCTCTAAAAATAAATTTGACTGTCGACCTACGACCTACGAGCCAGATCAACACTCTCTGAAAATAAAGTTGACTGTCGACCTACGACCTACGAGCCAGGTCAACACTCTCTGAAAATAAATTTGACTGTCGACCTACGACCTACGAGCCAGATCAACACTTTCTGAGAATAAAATTGACTGTCGACCTACGACCTACGCGCCAGGTCAACACTCTCTGAACATAAATCTGACTGTCGACCTACGACCTACGCGTCAGGTCAACACTATCTTAATGGGAGTCTGACTGTCGACTGTCGACCTACGCGCCAGGTCAACACTATCTTAATTTGAATCTGACTGTCGACCTACGACCTACGAGCCAGATCAACACTCTCTGAAAATAAATTTGACTGTCGACCTACGACCTACGAGCCAGATCAACACTCTATGAAAATAAATTTGACTGTCGACCTACGACCTACGAGCCAAATCAACACTCTCTGAACATAAGTTTGAATGTCGACCTACGACCTACGACCTAGGTCAACACTATCTTAATAGGATTCTGACTGTCGACTTACGACCTACGCGCCAAGTCAACACTATCTTAATGTGAATCTGACTGTCGACCTACGACCTACGCGCCAGGTCGACACTTTCTGAAAATAAATTTGACTGTCGACCTACGATCTACCAGCCAGATCAACACTTTCTGAGCATAAAATTGATTGTCGACCTACGACCTACGCGCCAGGTCAACACTATCTTAATGGGATTCTGACTGTCGACTGTCGACCTACGCGCCAGGTCAACACAATCTTAATGTGAATCTGACTGTCGACCTACGACCTACGAGCCAGATCAACACTCTCTGAAAATAAATTTGACTGTCAATCTACGACCTACGAGCCAGATCAACACTCTCTAAAAAATAAATTTGACTGTCGACCTACGACCTACGAGCCAGATCAACACTTTCTGAGCATAAAATTGACTGTCGACCTACGACCTACGCGCCAGGTCAACACTCTCTGAACATAAATCTGACTGTCGACCTACGACCTACGCGCCAGGTCAACACTATCTTAATGGGATTCTGACTGTCGACTGTCGACCTACGACCTATGAGCCAGATCAACACTCTCTGAAAATAAATTTGAGTGTCGACCTACGACCTACGAGCCAGATCAACACTCTGTGAAAATAAATTTGACTGTCGACCTACGACCTACGAGCCAGATCAACACTTTCTGAGCATAAAATTGACTGTCGACCTACGACCTACGCGCCAGGTCAACACTATCTTAATGGGATTCTGACTGTCGACTGTCGACCTACGCGCCAGGTCAACACTATCTTAATGTGAATCTGACTGTCGACCTACGACCTACGAGCCAGATCAACACTCTCTGAAAATAAATTTGACTGTCGACCTACGACCTACGAGCCAGATCAACACTCTCTAAAAATAAATTTGACTGTCGACCTACGACCTACGACCCAGATCAACACTTTCTGAGCATAAAATTGACTGTCGACCTACGACCTACGCGCCAGGTCAACACTCTCTGAACATAAGTTTGACTGTCGACCTACGACCTACGACCTAGGTCAACACTATCTTAATAGGATTCTGACTGTCGACTTACGACCTACGCGCCAAGTCAACACTATCTTAATGTGAATCTGACTGTCGACATACGACCTACGCGCCAGGTCGACACTTTCTGAAAATAAATTTGACTGTCGACCTACGACCTACGAGCCAGATCAACACTTTCTGAGCATAAAATTGACTGTCGACCTACGACCTACGCGCCAGGTCAACACTCTCTGAACATAAATCTGACTGTCGACCTACGACCTACGAGCCAGGTCAACACTATCTTAATGGGATTCTGACTGTCGACTGTCGACCTACGCGCCAGGTCAACACTATCTTAATGTGAATCTGACTGTCGACCTACGACCTACGAGCCAGATCAACACTCTCTGAAAATAAATTTGACTGTCGACCTACGACCTACGAGCCAGATCAACACTCTCTGAAAATAAATTTGACTGTCGACCTTCGACCTACGAGCAAGATCAACACTTTCTGAGCATAAAATTGACTGTCGACCTACGACCTTCGCGCCAGGTCAACACTCTCTGAACATAAATCTGACTGTCGACCTACGACCTACGCGCCAGGTCAACACTATCTTAATGTGAATCTGACTGTCGACTGTCGACCTACGCGCCAGGTCAACACAATCTTAATGGGATTCTGACTGTCGACTGTCGACCTACGCGCCAGGTCAACACTATCTTAATGTGAATCTGACTGTCGACCTACGACCTACGAGCCAGATCAACACTCTCTGAAAATAAATTTGACTGTCGACCTACGACCTACGAGCCAGATCAACACTCTCTGAAAATAAATTTGACTGTCGACCTACGACCTACGAGCCAGATCAACACTTTCTGAGCTTAAAATTGACTGTCGACCTACGACCTACGCGCCAGATCAACACTCTCTGAAAATAAATTTGACTGTCGACCTACGACCTACGAGCCAGATCAACACTCTCTGAAAATAAATTTGACTGTCGACCTACGACCTACGAACCAGATCAACACTTTCTGAGCATAAAATTGACTGTCGACCTACGACCTACGCGCCAGGTCAACACTATCTTAATGGGATTCTGACTGTCGACTGTCGACCTACGCGCCAGGTCAACACTATCTTAATGTGAATCTGACTGTCGACCTACGACCTACGAGCCAGATCAACACTCTCTGAAAAAAAATTTGACTGTCGACCTACGACCTACGAGCCAGATCAACACTCTCTGAAAATAAATTTGACTGTCGACCTACGACCTACGAGCCAGATCAACACTTTCTGAGCATAAGATTGACTGTCGACCTACGACCTACGCGCCAGGTCAACACTATCTTAATGGGATTCTGACTGTCGACTGTCGACCTACGCGCCAGGTCAACACAATCTTAATGTGAATCTGACTGTCGACCTACGACCTACGCGCCAGGTCAACACTCTCTGAACATAAATCTGACTGTCGACCTACGACCTACGCGCCAGGTCAACACTATCTTAATGGGATTCTGACTGTCGACTGTCGACCTACGCGCCAGGTCAACACAATCTTAATGTGAATCTGACTGTCGACCTACGACCTACGCGCCAGGTCAACACTCTCTGAACATAAATCTGACTGTCGACCTACGACCTACGCGCCAGATCAACACTATCTTAATGGGATTCTGACTGTCGACTGTCGACCTACGCGCCAGGTCAACACTATCTTAATGTGAATCTGACTGTCGACCTACGACCTACGAGCCAGATCAACACTCTCTGAAAATAAATGTGACTGTCGACCTACGACCTACGAGCCAGATCAACACTCTCTGAAAATAAATTTGACTGTCGACCTACGACCTACGAGCCAGGTCAACACTCTCTGAAAATAAATTTGACTGTCGACCTACGACCTACGAGCCAGATCAACACTTTCTGAGCATAAAATTGACTGTCGACCTACGACCTACGCACCAGGTCAACACTATCTTAATGGGATTCTGACTGTCGACTGTCGACCTACGCGCCAGGTCAACACTATCTTAATGTGAATCTGACTGTCGACCTACGACCTACGAGCCAGATCAACACTCTCTGAAAATAAATTTGACTGTCGACCTACGACCTACGCGCCAGGTCGACACTTTCGGAAAATAATTTTGACTGTCGACCTACGAGCTACGACCTACGTGCTATCTTCACACACCTCTTTTTCGAGACGAATTTAAGAAATCTTCTCCAAAGAAAAACGAGTGATGGATTCTTTTTATCACCTAAACAGTGTGTTTTAATGAAAAATATTGACAACATCAAAACAAAGACCGAATAACATATTCTTCATAAGAACTTGTGATTCACCGCATAAAAAAGTAGTCCTCATCATTTTTCAATAAGAAGAACAAAAAAAACAATGTTTTAAACAATTAAGACTCGTTATTTATTCAAAATAACGTATTATTGCATTTTTCAATGTGTAAAATTTAACAACTTAACAATAAACATATTAAAGATAAAGGTCAAAATGACGTCATCAGTAGTCGCGTGTATGACGTGTTTTTTGTTATCACACATGTTGGATATCGTTGTTCCGTGATTTGTTCTCAACTTGAAAATAAGGGTATTTATGTGATAAATAAAAACAACCAGTCAAACGTATGGAAACTCATTAAATGAAAGAATATTTATTATAAAAAAAGGTTGAAGGAGAAACTGTTCGTGATTGGAAATTTCTACTACAATGCTTTCCAATGTCGCATGCTAAAGGAGCCTCAGAAAGATTCAGTGTGTGTGTGAAAGGCTTAACGTCGTATCAATGGCGTTCCCGTCACCATAATGCTTACACATGTAAACAATAGTTGCATCCACACCCATGCTACTGGATCTCAGACTGTTCTTTAGAAGTTTCCACGACTTAGTTGCATACACACCCATGCTACTGGATCTCAGACTGTTCTTTAGAAGTTTCCACGACTTAGTTGCATGCACACCCATGCTACTGGAACTCAGACTGTTCTTTAGAAGTTTCCACGACTCAGTTGCATGCATTGTTGTCCATTGTGTGTGAAAGGGTAAACGTCGTTTCAATGGTTATTATCCATGCGACATGCGACATGCCTCAATCGTCTTCAACCAAATAGGCTCATAGTCTTTTTGGAAAAAGCAATCAGTTGCTGAGAAATAATGTTTTGTGAGAAAGTCAGTAAACATATGTGTGGGTCACCTAGCCATTGTGATATTTCTGAAAAATTGTTGCAAACAGCGATTACCCCTACCCCACGAACAATCGATCTTTTGATTTAGAAGATCGAAATACCAACAGCATTGCTATTTGCTTAAATACCGAAACTTTTCAATGCTACCATTGCATTTTCGATTGTATTAGCAATCATCGGCTCGAAACTGCAACCGTTCATTCCTGGGTGTGACAGAACGGACTTTAATGAGTTAAAATTCAGTTCTAGGAAAGGAAACCTGAGTTTGCGATAGAGTAGACATTATTGCAGTATTTAAATAAATAGTAAAATTGTTGTTTCAGTATTCCCCTCATTGCCACAATGTTCGCTAATCCGGTCTTTTTTTTAGAATTGTACCGCCTCGGTGGTGAAGTGGAAGAGAGTCAGCCTCGGGGCAGGAGGGCTCGGGTTCGATCTCAGGCAGGGTCATAGCAAATATTTTAAAACGGTTGTAATGTGATTTCCTCCTTGAGGCTAAAGAGTGTAGATTTAGCATTTCCGACTGACTCACTGGTGTTGGTATACAGGACAAGAAGTCCTGATAACGTATCATGGAAACGCCGTGTTATCACTGGAGTATTATTGAAAGCAGCATTAAAAATGCCATACCGATATAAAAATCTGAGCCGTCCCGCGAGAAAACCAATAGTGTGGCCTCTGCGTAATATATCGAACCAGATCAGCCTGCGAAGTCCGCGCAGACTGATCCAGGCCGAGACATTCCGTCTCAGGGGGATAGAGGTATAGAGTAATGATTCTTGAAACTGAAAATCCACAGGAGGTTTAAAGCGTCTATCCGGGTAAACCTGCGCGACATGCTTATGCTGATCCGGGTCGATACTTAAGGCAGAGTCTACAATGCTGGTTTATCGTAAATATGCATTTGCATAAGTGAAAGACGTAACAAAAAGTATAACCTGCTTGCATAGGTACGATAAAGAGATATTTCAATTTAACAGTTTTATTCAACGATAATAAATAATAACAACAAGTACATTTTGAATAAATAAGAATATTTGTTGTTGATATGTCATGTGATGAATCAGCGTCATTTATCCTCCGATAAGGGAGAACGTAGGGGTGGTGGTGGTGCTCGTGGAGTTGAAGAGGCCGCTGTTGGTGAGGAGGAGGATCAAAATCAAACCACCGAACAACATCACTGAAATAAATAATCATATAAATAAATAAATAAATGTAGGATATACAAATTATTAATATACATGTTCACTGAAGTATTTCAGGAATAAATAGATAAATTTTGAAGAAAAAAAAAACAGATATAAAGTAAACGAAATAATTAAACGGATTTATAAATAAGTAAATAAATAAATATATAAATAAATAAATTATAAATAAAAGACTGAATATATAGGTATAGAATATAAGACAGATAAAACATTTGAATGAATAAATAAATGACAATGTGATGTATATGTAATTAGACTGTTGTGTTCGGAACCCTCTATTAACGTATACGTTAACTGAACGCAATGTGTGAATTTAAAAATCGTTTAAACTGGACACCTATATTAATTGGCAATGAATCGGTCCGTGCGTACAACACTATGGCAATTAAATGTTGATATACATTGAGTTACGATAGTGTTGCAATAAGTTGACATGTTATACAAATAACAGAAAAGCCCAAATTTAATACTTACAAAGTCCCCCGTTTCCGACGCCCGAGTTCTGGGCTCCGTAGTAGGCACCGCCGTATGAGGGATAGCCGTACGACCCATAGTTCGCGGCCAAGGTCATTCCCAAGGTCATGCAGATGCAGGCAATGGCGAGAATTGAGGACTTCATTTTGATTTCTGTAACGCAAGGGAGATCATTTGAGCATCCGAGAAAATAAAAAAAAACATAAAAAAACGTATTGTTTGGTGCGTAGATCCATTGCAATTGATGCCGTTAAGTTAACCCTTTCATGCGCGTTTAATTCAGTTGCAGCACACGAAATTGTACAACAATCTTTTAAACTGTAGTAGTCAATACTTTTCAAAGTCGCCTGCTGCAGATTTATTATATGTGGGAAAGAGTTACACCTGTAGGAGATTCTAAACACCTACGAAGATATAAACGTCACTCTTTTGACAATTGAGAAGAGAGGACTTCATTTTGATGTCTGTAAACAAATAAAGATAACTGAAGTTTCCGAAAAAATGAAAGCACTTACTTTAAACGTATTGTTTTGAGCATAGGTTATTGCAATTAATATGTATTGAGTTAACCCTTTCCCCCCTGCAGTCGACCTTTGATATTATTGTGGCAAAAGAAGAAATTGCTCATTGTGAACAATTTCTCCACTTCCACAATGTTTACAATAATTTTAATATCATTTATAGAGAATTTCGATGGTTTTGCCTCGAAATTTTTCAATCGTCTAGTGCAGATTTCTTGTATCGGGGAAAAGGTTAAAACATTTTTAAAGGTGCTCAAAATTTTGAAAAAATGAAAGTTCCTGCAAATATTGCTAATAGTGACAACAAAGTAAGTAATAAGTAGTTCAAAACATTTTTGGCAGTAAATGTTGAAAAACATTCAATTAAAAGTCATGACAATGTACACAATTTGGCTTACTGGGTATGTCTACCCAGTAAAATGAAGCATAAACGATAAATATTTAGATGTTTATGGTACTGAAAAGTATAATGTTTACTCTAATTTTATCCACGAATTATGATTCTAATAGTTCAAGACAACTTTTGAACAGTTTCAAACCTTTGACTATATCATCTACTTTCTGGAGTTTGGCACCTTTAACATCAACGCAAATATAAACTTCACTCTTTTGATAAATATCTTTTGAAAATAAATAAACTGCTGTAATTGTTCACTACCACAGATTTGTATCGCAAAGAAATGTGTACGTATTCAGCAGACTTGTCGAGTAAAAATATATATACATAGATATATACCGGAACAAGAAAAATAAAAAAGTTAAAACAGAAAAGAAAAATGAACCTATATTGGTGTTAAACGTGCAAATCGTTTTCGTGTATATTACTCATCAGGGAAACTCTAATAATCATTATATACATATATAACCAGGCATACTGTAGAAACCATATTCATTAATTAAAACCAAATAAATTACTTAAATCTAAAATCTTCAAGTTGTCTTACCTTGTTTGAACGACGACTGTGAATTTAGTTGTGACATTACAGACGGAAATGATCCTTTATATACTCACACATAGTCAGGTCAGACAGCTCGGGCTTCCGTCATGTTAAGATTACATATTTCCCTCGTAACGAGATGTCTCAACTGATTTAATTGCCCTGTAGTCGCCCGATTTTCAACATGGGCGAGTCTACTTCAGGTAATTTCGCCGGTAAGATCGTTAAGGTAAGTTTTCTAACATGAAAAATGGAGTCACCCGATTTTGAACAAGGGCGAGTCTATTTGAGATTATTCGCCGCTGAAAGAGTTAACCCTTTTGCTGCCAAAGTCAATAAAGGCTTTTAGACAGTGAGCTGTCTCATAACGAGCTGTCTCTCCTGAAATATGCATTTGTTGCCAATAAGACATTACATTTTACCGAATTTTCTGTTGGACGTAAATTGGGTGGTACAATATTCGAATGCTCCACACACTATACTCTGATCCAATACTCTTATACATGAAAAATGAAAAATGGAGTCGTCCGATTTTGGAACATGGGAGAGTCTATTTCAGGTAATTCGTTGCTGAAAGAGTTTAGGTAAATTGTTCTGGAGTGCCGCTCGAAAGCTCCACAGACTGTTCTCGGTTCAAAAACTCCTATATCATAAACAATGAAAAATAGAGTAGCCCGATTTTGACCACGGGAGAATCTACTACAGGTAATTCGCTCTTGAAAGAGTTACGGTAAGTTTTCTTGGAGGGCCGCTCGAATGCTCCACATACTGTACATGTACATATAAAGGGCGGGCTACATCGGGGTCATGCCTTGGGATAGTTAATATTGTTTCAGTTAATTGCAACCACAGAAGATCAGGAGCAGCCTGCTTGCTCCTCTTTAAATTGTTTCACTATTTACACTCTCCTTGATACAAACGAAATGTGGCGCCTTTTGAAAACATTGTGGAAAATGGTAGCATCGAGTTGTATTGGCCCGTCGTAGGGTTTACGAAAATCAGTTGTATATTTACTATGTATGCGAAAGCGATATATATATTAGGTGAGGGGAACAATCTAGCTGACATAGCTGCTTCATTCAAGACATACTTATTTACTATATTACGCAAGGTACCAGACAAGTTACCCTTGTTTATATATAAGTCAGTGTACAAGGCCCATGCCCCGGAATTTGCTCGCTAAATGGCTGTAACAACGAATGCGATGATTAACAAACTCAGAACAGCATCAATCCTGTTCCTGTCCCTGTAAGGTTCTCTGACACTGATTGATTAATTGTTTGGTGCTTTGCGCCGCTTTCAACATTTTTCTAGTTATATTACGACGTTTCTTAGGTATGTTACCAGTACTACTGACCCATTTAACCTGATACCAGCCAGTCAGTTGAAATGCTAACCTCGCTACTCATTACTACCATTTTAAATGTATTTTGTCAGACCCGGCCTGGGATAGAACTTACGACCTCCCTCACCAAGGTGGACGATCTACCACTATACCACTGAGACGTACGACAGTACTGATCAACAACAGAAGCGAAACCCTATGTCAAGAAAAGAACGCAGCAATCAGAACTGCTGCTACGCTGTTATCAAAATGCAGATCAGTTCCAGAAAAAGATTCGAGTTAATGGATATATTCGGATTCAATCACAGGCGTCCGAATTTCTATTACAGGAAAAAATGCGAAAAAGCACACAATACCTCGTTAAAATACTCAAAAAGTCTCTCTATATTGTCTATACGCTTTGATAAAAATGATCGTGATGGTAATTTGGGGAATCCCACACGTGTTACTATAAATAGCCCCTCTATACTTTAGACGTTTTTCTGCGGAAATTATAGACCGAATCGAGCGAGGGGGTAAAATGCCGTTGCACACCTTGTCATTATTATTACACTATATGGACGTATAGAGCGGCTATTTATAGTAACACGTGTGGGATTCCCCAAATTACCATTACGATCATTTTTATCAAAGCGTATAGACAATATAGAGAGACTTTTTGAGTATTTTAACGAGCTATTGTGTGATTTTTCGCATTTTTTGCTGTATTAGAAATTCAGACGCCTGTGATTCAATATACAAGTTTTATAAGTTTATTTAGAATTACAATGGACAGTATGCCCATGAGTATACAGTATGTAACAATGTACATATTAACATAGCCGATACAACATTACAAATATAAACTTACAAATATAATATTATTTATTGTTAAACATTGCCATGTATGAACCAACTTTAATTTACACAAAACGTATATTAACCATTAAATCAAAAATAGTTTTACTAAACAAATCACAGTACAAACATTGGATACATTTTACATAGGTATTCTATTTAATCAAAATACAAAGTTTTTCGCAATTCAAATGATTTAAAGACAAACATGGACATGTCATGAGATCAATACATTTCAAAATGTTTGGTCTCGTCCAGTAATGCTTTTTTATGAATTTCTTTCTTAATTCTTGATATAATGGACATTCTAAAATAAAATGAAACTCATCTTCGATTGTGTTAAATCAAACTTTAAATTTATTGGAATATTTGGACTTCGCAACCTTCCTGTTTCAATTTCTAATCTATGTGTCGAAAGTCTCAATCTAGTTCAAGCAATGCTAAACGTATGAATATTAATGTAATCGTAATGTAATCGTACCACCAATGGCCCTTTTGTATCATGCTTTCCTCTGTTCTTTTTATCTGTAACCCTACCTAGAATGCTCTATCAATTTATATTATTCTGGTTTATTTTTTCTGTAATTCTATATAAGATAATATTATTTCTAATACCGACTCAATTTCAATATGACAGTAACACAATGAGACTTTGTAGGAAGGGACAGATCGCTCGAAATCAATCGTACCCCCCTTTTCCCAGATTGTTTTCAAATCAGTTTTAATGATATGGATCCTGTTCGGAGCTTTTAAAATCAAATAAGATATGGGGGAAATAGTTATTATAAGTTGTAAATAATTAAGAATGCTAAGTGCTGTGATTTTGAACATAAAAAATGTTCAAAGACTTAATTGTCTCCCAATGGACAATAATGATTGTGTTGACAGTTTAAAGTGTGTTTTAATAGCGACACGGGCTGTCATTCCAGTAGTCCGGTAGCCAAATAGGTTTTTTTATCTGCACCTAATTTTATTGTCTTAAGTTTTTTTCCAAGCTGTTTTGTGTACTTTAGGGTTTACTTTACAGGGGTTGGGAGTTCGATAGCCGGCTCGGCCAACTTTCTTTCCGACGTTTGACAAAAAGCAATGCGACATGCGTCATTCGTCGTCCACCAATGAGCTAAGTCTATGTGGAAAAGCAGCCAGTTGCTTGGGAAGATTGTTGCGTGGAGTACTGGTGTGAGAAAACCAGGAAATACATGAGTAGGTGAACTGGCCGCCGTGATATAACTGAGAAAATGTTAAAAACTGCGTTAAACCCCAATCAATCAATAAATCAATCAATTAAAGTATGTTTTGATAAAGTGGAATACCCTCTGGCTGATTTGTAACCATCACATTGTTTGCTTTTAGCTATTTTGACAGCTTAAGAGTAATTTTCAGAACAACATCGAGGGCTTGGCGTGAAACGGTTGTAACTTAAATAAGTATTTTTTTACCAAGGTTAATCACCTCGCCATAAAGTCTTTATAAGCGTTAAATCAATTTTCTTGGTAAACAATGGAAATTTAGGTGCCATTGCTCGTTCTGAGCAATGGCACCTAAATTTGCATTGTTTACAAAGGGGTCAAAATTGCCCCTAAACCAGGGTTTTCAAAATAGGTTTATAGATACAACCGTTTCACACCAAACCCTCGACATGTATTTTCTGAAATTGAAAGTAAATTTGACTGCGGGATAAGAGTGACCTCTGATTTGACGTCATGGCCTTGTGCTTTTTTGATAGTCTTAAGAATGAGGTTTAATTGAATATAGGTTTCTTGGATATTTTGATTGTTTGGAAAGAGCCACAGCCAAAAACGCTATAATGGTCGCATATGGAACATGAATTGCTTCCATCTGACCTTACTTTAGTACTCCGGTTAGTAGGGTAACCCGCTGTTGTACAGGACAAGGTACAAAACCCCAGTCCATGAACCTCGGTTGTCATTTCAAAACTGGTAGTAATGGCTGCCCTCCTTGGCTTGGCGCTCAGGGATGCGGGGTAATCATTACGACTGACTGACTGGTGTCAAGACGAATGAACCAGAAGCAACTTACACAGGAAATATCGTGATATAGCTGAACAATTGTTAACAGCGGCGTAAAACAACAATCAATCAATCAATCAATCAACTTTATATGGAGTGGTTTTTTTTTTCAAAAATATTTACAATGTTTTTGGACTTCAATCCATCCCACATGCAGCAAACAGATTTGCAAACATTTAGTCAAGCGTATGGAAACTATAAATGAAAGAACAATCATTATAAAAAAAAACGTTAAAATCATTGAACAAAAACTGTCCGTAATGGGCGTCAGAAATCGTCAGTATGTGGAAAAGGGTCAACGTTGTTCCAATGGCGTTTCCATCACCGTAATTATTACACATATAAAACTATATATTTGAATGTACACCCATGCTACCGGATCTCAGACTGTTCTTCAGATGTGTCTTCATCGACCAAAGGATTATTTCATTTATATGTAATTAGCAAAAAAAAAAAAAAAAAAAATTTAGCCGTTTTCTAACGATGAATATCTAATTTTAAAACTGATTTCAAAACAATGTGAGAAAAGGAGGAAAATTCTTTTCGAGCGAGCTCTTACTTCTTACAAAGTCTCTTTTGGTTACTGTCGTACTGAAATTTAAGATGAGTCCATATGAGGTAAAGGTTTAAATATCAAGAAAATAAGTAAATAACCAGATACGCTATACCGAAACGAGAGAGAGAGATTAAAAGTGAAAGAGATAGGGAGAAGTCAAAAGAGAAATTGCTCATATTCTGGAATGGATCGGCATTTTGAAAACAGCTTAGTAGCAGTTCAGATTGTTGAGCTTTTTTCTTGAACCAAGTTCTCGGTACTGCTGTTCATCGGTACTGCGGTTGTATAGTACACAAGTTAGTCTACCTTGACGATTTCCGGAGATGGATCCATATACTATATATAGTTTTAGAGTTCAACCTTTGAGAGGACTGTGACCCACACCGGTGGTGTAGAAGTAGTGACTGCTTCGTTTGCGTAGGTGTAGAATGTCCGCCTCGGGGGCGGGAGGTCGCGGGTTCGATCCCCGGCCGGATCATACCAAAGACTTAAAACCGTGAATATTTATATATCGCTTTCGCATACACAGTTTGTTTGTTCTATTGGAGTTTTGTGCCGTTTTCAACATTATATTAGTAATATCATGGCCACACTTCACTCATTCATGATCCCTGGATAATCAAATCAGTACTAGTGCTGGGAAATATGCCTTGCCCGAGGGAACTCCAGCTTGACCGTCGAGCCGCGACTGGGGACGCATACATAGCAACATATAAACCTCGTAAACCCAATAGCGGACCAATACAACTTGATGCTCCAGTTTACCACAATGTTTTCAAAAGTCGCAATATACTAATACAACAGAGGTCGTCTGTATCACGGACAGTGTTAATGGTGGAAACACGTTAAAAGAGGAGCAGGCTGATCCTGATCTTCTCTGGTTTCGATTAACCCTTTCCCTTATACGACAATTCTGCAGCAGACGACTTTGAACGTATTTTGTCGAAACATAGAAAATCTCCATAATTGAATGGATAACATATGACAAAAAGTGGAAAACATTGTGGAAAAAGGAGAAATTGCACGTTTTGTGCAATTTCTTCTTTTATCACTATGTTTTCAAAAAGCCGTCTGCTGCAGAGGCGTCAGAAAGGGAAAGGGTTAAGAGATGAAAAATTAATTATCTCAAGGCGTGACGCCAATGTAGCCCGGCCGTAAACGTATAGTCTGTGGAGCATTCGAGCGGCACTATAGGAAAACTTACCTTAAATCATTTAGCGGAGAATTACCTGAAGGTGATACTCCTATGGTCAAAATCGGGTGACTCCATATTTCATTTTTCATGTTATAAGAGTTTTGGAACATAGAACTGTCTATGGAACTTTCGAGTGACTCCTTTTTTAATGTTATAAGTGTTTCGATAACTAAATGGCAAACACTGCTCATTTCATTTGAGACAGCTCGTTACGAGAAAATATGTAATCTTAACATGGCGGAAGCCCGAGCTGTCTGACCTGACCGTTTGTGAGTATATAAACGATCATTTCCGTCTGTAATGTCACAACTGAATTCACAGTCGTCGAGCAAACAAGGTAAGACAACTTGAACATTTTAGATTTAAGTAGTTTATTTCGTTTTGATTAATTAATATGATTTATAGAGTATGCATGTAAAATATATACATAAATATTAGCTGCCGACAGTCTGCTGAATATTTACATATTTCTTTGCGATATTTCAGCACTTATTTAATATGAACGGTTATATCAGTTTATTTATTTTCAAAGATATTTTATAAAAGAGTGACATTACCATCTACGTTGATGTTTAGAATATCTTAAATGTTTAACCCTTTCCCGCATACAAGAAATCTACAGCAGATGACATGGAACATTATTGAATATAGTTGAAAACATTGCGGAAAAAAATTCTTCTTTTGCCACAGTGTTTAAAATCAGTCCTTCTGCAACTAAATCAAACGCGTCTTTAGGTTGGAAAATGTAACTTAACAGCACCAATTGCATGGATCTACGCAACAAACACTACTTTTTACGATGTTTTTCATTTTCCCTGAAACTCAATTTTCTGCGAAACTAATATTTGCTTCATTTCGTTACAGAAAACAAAATGAAGTCCTCAATTCTCGCCATTGCCTGTATCTGCATGACCTTGGGAATGACCTTGGCCGCAAACTATGGGTCGTACGGCTACCCATCATACGGCGGTTCCTACTACGGAGCCCAGAACCAAGGCGGTGTCGGACAAGGGGGACTTTGTAAGTATTATTTGGGCTTTTCCGTTATTTGTATAAAACATCAAGTTATTGCAACACTATCGTAAATCAGTATATATATCAACATTGAATTGCTATAGTGTTGTACTCAGGGACCAATTCATTGCCAACTAAAACAGCTAATGTCCAGTTTAAACGATTCGACCAAACATACATTGCGTTCACTTAACGTATAAGTTAATAGAGGGTTTCGAACACAACAGTCTTATTACACATACATTACACTGACATTTATTTATTCATTCAAATGTTTTATCATTGTATTATTCTACATTTCTATATTTGTCTTTTTATTCATCTAACTATTCATTCTTGTATTTATTTATTCATTTATAGATGTTATCATTGTATTATTCTATACTTATATAGTTTCTCTTTTTGTTCATCTTATTATTCATTCCTGTTTTTATTTATTCATTTATAGATTTTATCATTGTATTATTCTATACTTATATATTTATCTTTTTGATCATTTAATTATTCATTCTTGTATTTATTCATTCATTTATAGATATATCATCGAACTATTCCATAGTTATATATTTGTCTCTTTGTTCATCTAATTATTTATTCTTTTAATTATTTATTATTTATTCATTTATTCATTCTTGTATTTATTATTTATTTATATATCATAATATGATCATTGTGTTATGCCATTTGTTTTATTTATCTTTTTTCCTTCGAAGACTATTTATCTGTTTGTTTTCTCTTTTGCAAAATGTATCTATCTATACCTGAACTACTTCAGTGTACATGTATATTTATACCTACATTTATTTATTTATATGATTATTTATTTCAGTGATGTTGTTCGGATTCTTGGCTTTGATCCTTCTCCTGACCAACAGTGGCATCTTCAACTCCACCAGCAGCAGCACCACCACCAGCCCTACTGTCACCCTTATCGGAGGATAAATGACGCTGATTCATCACATATCAACAACAAAAACTCTTATTTATTAAAAATGTACATTTAGTAATTATCACTATTTATTATCGATGAATAAAAATATTATCAAAGTACTGAAAGTATTGATTGTAGAATTGTGATCAGTTAAGAGGAGATGCAGAAGTGCATATAGAAATATTTTTCCAAAAGAATCCCCACCATGACATACAAGTAATGATGCATGAGGCCAGAATTAAATATTTCAAAGATCATACATTCTTGTTGTTCTTGTGAAAAATAATTGACCCCAATTCCGAATATATCATTAGGT
The DNA here is from genome assembly GCA_031761405.1 of Serripes groenlandicus. NCBI lineage: Eukaryota > Metazoa > Mollusca > Bivalvia > Cardiida > Cardiidae > Serripes > Serripes groenlandicus. The sequence goes on from JASEVX010000664.1 coordinate 42,942, forward strand.
CCACATAGTCTTTCTTTAAATATCATATTACCTAATAGTTCTACGGAAATCACACCAGGAACATTTATGACAGTACTGTGTCTTCCTGTTTATTGACTGTACTAAGCCACCTGTTCATTCAGAGTATGCAATCTATTTATACAATCTATTAATGCATTCAATGATAACAGTATAATTAGAAGTGTAATGATTTTTTGGTTGTTCATTTCCATATTATACTTTACTTTAAGTGTCTGTTAAACGAAAGGTATTGCAAGCTTCTATTTGACAGAACATTTGTATAGAAAATGAACAGATTATTTCACAAGGGCCCAAACCAAAACAATGTAATAATGTACAACACAGTTTTGCATCTACAAAAGAGAGGGCAAGCGTGGCCCTGAATCGATCACCTGAGTGACAGCTACATGTATGTAGTAATGTGTAACTGCTTATATTGGAGAAAATTCAATCAAGAGCGTGAATGAAACTGTTAGGAGTGGACATTGTAAATGAATTCCTATTATGATGCAGCATGGCAGCTTTCTTTTCAAATAAATCAATATGGCTTGAACAAATTACAAATGTATGCAGAAATCAGACAAAAACTTGAATAGAAATGGACTATTGTCGTTTTGCCCTTATTCTGATGCCGTCTGTCTGCCGTGTTTTTCAACCAATTAATACGGCTTAATCAAATCTTGTAGATGGTCACTCAAGGAACATTTGTACTAAATTATCTTGGAATCTGACAAGCTGGTTAAGAGAACAATACTTTTACAGTTTAGGCATTGAACAACCTTCCTGGTTCCGCAGCAACAAACATTGTGTTTATGATTTAAATATTTGAACAAATTTGAAAGAGGACCACCAAAGGAACATTCCTGTGAGGTTTTGTTGAAATTTGCCCAGTGGATTAGGATGAGATGTCATTTGAAGATACAAGTTAAATTTACCCCTTTTCTGATGCCGCCTGGTAACTATGTCTTTCAACCAATACATATGGCTTAAATAATTAGGAAGAGCTTCACTGAGGGAACTTATAAGACAAGCACTTCCATAAGAATAGAGTTTTGCCCTTTTCTGATGCCGCCTCGCTCCTCTCGTTTTCAACCAATTAATATGGCTGAAACTGTTTTTGTAGAGAGTATCTGAATGAAAATTTCTACTATATAACCTTGGAATCGGACAAGAATTTTAAATATTGGACTTTTTACTCCCTTTCTCAGATACCGCACAAACGAGAGTTCTACGCATATCTTTAAACATGCTTAAGAAAAGGACCGCCTAAAGAACATTCCTTGTTTATTGTCCAGTGGATAAGGATGAGAAGTTATTTGAAGCTAAACGATCAATTTTCCCCTTTTTAGATGCCACCGGTTTTCTACGACTTTTAACCAATCAATAATACTTAAAATATGTAGAAGGTCACTCAATGAACAGTTCTGCTAAATTATCTTGCACTTTCATAAGAATGTAGTTTTAAAAGAATGTTGTCATTTTGTCCCTTTTCTTATGCCGCCTGATTGCCGTGTTTAACAACCAATCAATATGATTATAATTGTAGAGAGTTATCAAATGATAACATTGCACCAACTGATATTGGTATCAAAAATTCTAATTTAGGAGAGAATATTTTAAAAAATTGGACAAGTGTCACTGTTTCTGATGTGGTAGCAAGTTCTCCGTATAAAATAAATGTAACGCGCAATTTCTTAATTTGCCAAAATATTTCTAAAAGTCGTCTGCTGCAGAGGCGTCACAAAGGGTCTGGATGTGGGTAAGGGTTGTTATCTCAGGTTTATTGGGCGTAAGTGATATCCATATCCTTTATTAATCTTAAATATGATATTTACACATTTAAGAGACTTGTAATTGTATTTGGTTACCTAGAATAAATGGATTTTTGTTTACTTATTTCACATTTGCTTATGTTTGCATTCATAATTCAGGCAATAATTCTTTTCACTATTTTTTTGGCGTATGAATTTGGTAGAAATTGTGTTCGCAGTCATTTACATCACGTGACTTCAAAACTTCATATGAAACTATAGTAGCCTTGCTATTACAATTCTACCAAAAATGAAATATATCTTGTTTGTACCTAAGACCTATACAATCAGGTTATATTTGTTCCGGCTTTCACCCATGCAAACGCATATTTACAATTCCCCATATTTGTTTTTCTGTATGACTTTTTTATGATGCTTTTAACAATGCTCCAGTGATATCACGGCGTTTTCAAGATAATTTATCAGTACGTCTGGTTCTTTTATGCCAAGACCAGTGAGTCAGTCGGTATGCTAAACCTTCATTCCTGGGCGTCAAGGAGAAAAAGCCATTACAAGTTTACAAACATTTTAAAGTATTGTGTATGACCCAGCCTAAGATCGAACCCGAGACCTCCTGCACCCGAGAGATCTTCAACTACACCACCGATGCGGTACAATTCGAAAAAAAGACAGGATTCGAAAAAATGTTGCGGCAATGAGAAGAAATACTGAAAATACAATGTTACTATTTATCTAAATGCCGCAATCATTTTTAGTCCGGGAGCCAAACCCTGAATTCCAGGTGCACCTGGAATTGCCGGTTAAAGTTTTTTTCTTGGTTGATTCTGGTAGCCTATGAGTAACTCTTCGATATTCATGAGGGTGACCGATCGTCACCTTTGGGGAAATTTAAATATTAACCCTTTTATTCCATATAGCGTGATGGCTGATAGATCAAGATTTCTTTGTCGGTATAGGTTGAAACAAAAAGTCGATTGTAATAGTAAACTGTTTATACAGCTTTCAGGTTACCCTTTCCGACAAACAGCACATATACAGCAGACGACTTTAAAAAAAATCTCTGTAAATGAAAGTATAATCGTTGAATAGTGTTGAAAACATTGTGGCAAAAGGAGAAATTGCTTGTTTTGAGCAATTTCTTCTTTTGTCACGATATTTTCAAATGTGTCAGAAAAGGTCTCTATGTCGGAAACTCTTAATAAATGAAAGAATAATTATTAAATAAAGTTGAAAACGTTTTGGAAAAAGGAGAAAACGCTCACTTTGAGAAATTTCTCCATTTCCACACATTTTTCAAAAGTCGTCATCTGCCGATGCGTTATCCAACTAAATTCAGTATTAATGATTTATAGAGGGTTCCAATTATTTTGCATAGTTGATTTCAATGTCATATGCTGCAGGACTAACAAATGAGTAGCAACAGATGTACATAGACTGGGATTAGGCTGTATTAATGTAACTTGTTTGCAACGGTTTTGCATGTTTAAATGGTGTTTACGCCATTTTCAAACCATTTACGCCATTTTCAACAGTATTTCAGTTACACCAAAGCGTCTCCTAGGTAATATGAGCCGTCCCGCAAGTAAACCCAAATTATGGCCTCTGCGTAATGTAACGTCCCAGATCAGCCTGCGCAATCCGCACAGACTGATGCAAGCCGACATATTCCGTCTCAGGGGTAAAGAGTAATGATTCCTGAAACAGAAAAATCCACAGGAGGCGAAAATGTCTATCCGGGTAAGCCTGCGCGGCATGATTAGGCTGATCTGGGCGCAACACTGAGCGCCAATGTGAGAAGCCATTAAACTTTTCCCACCTTTTGAAAACATTGTGACAAAAAGAGAAATTGCTCAAAGAGAGCAATTTCTCCTTTTGCCACAAAGTTTTGAATTCTTTTCAGTAATTATACCTTCATTTTCATTTTTTCAAAATGAATTCGAGATGTTTTCAAAGTCGTCTGCTGGGGATACAACGTATGTGGGAAAGTGTTAAAAATAATATAAAGTATTTAGTATGAACCGACTGGGGATCGAACCATGATCTCCTGCACTCCCAAGGGAGCCGTTCGAACCACTACACCACGGAGTGCTCAAGTAAAGGCGTACTTTTACACACACTATAGACCATGGTGTCCAAATTCTCGTTTATCTCTTTCCGAGCCAAAGGCAATATTGAGGTTTCTGCAAATAATACAGATTCAGGTGAGTCAGCTCGATCGTAACGAGTTGTCTCACCCGAAGTCGGCATTGTTTACCTTTTAGTTATCAAATAGTCCAACACTTTTCTTACATAAGAAATGGAGACGCCCGATTTTGAACATGTAAGAGTCTACTTTAAACAATTTGGTGCTGAAAGAGTAAACAGAGCCCAAACTTTGAGAGCCTCAGGCCTTGGTGTGATTCCTATGATCCCACCGCTGCCATGTCTATACCTCATGAAAGTTGTTTCGATAAACATGTCACTCCATATCCCGTTCCATATTCCTTGGATGTGGTGCGCAACAAGTTCTCCCTTTAAAAAGTGACACAGGACATATGGAGGCAGGTTTTCCATTGTACAGAGGTAATAAAAGCTATAACGGGCATAGTGAACATGGCCCGCAGCAAAATAGTATGGGATCATCTGCCTAAATGAAGACAAGGGTCGGAACCAGTCACCCTCACGCTCAGCTATTATGTAAGACATCATAATGAACACAGGTTTATGGGGACATATAGCCAAATGTTACTGTCTTGCTTTGACTGGCTCTTTTTTCGAAGTCTTTCATCAGATCCTTCATCAGAACTTGCATAGTTGCATTCAATAACAAAACGAAGAACCTCTTCTGCGAGTAACCTCAATGCGCGAACATTTTGCGGGAATTTCTTTCCACTCAACATTTTGGGTACACCAGCAAAGACTGAAGACAGAACATCTGACAAGGTGCCAAAGGAGCCCACAAAACTCAGAAAAGGGGATAGTACTGGATTACGTTGCAAACCTTAAAAGACGTGTCGCAACATATCTAGAGAGCAGTGACGTTTACCTGATATTTGACAGGTACAATGACTTCGGCATTTAGTATGTAGCTAGGGGCGGTAGAGAAACAGGCGTAAGTCGAATCCATCAATTAAACCCCAAAACAGTGTTGCCTGCACAAAATGTTGTCTTGACGGTAGTGGAGAATAAGAAACAGCCCATTGAAGATAATATGCAATAAATTAACGCGGGATACGTTGTTCCATACCTGTCTTAATGAGGGTGAAGACATCAAGGCCAGATATGACATTGAAACGTCGCATGAGGAAGCGGACATTATCATAGTACAACAGGTCTGAAGTGTGCAAATGATGCTACGCAACTGACAGTTGTGTCTGATGATACAGACGTTTTTGTGCTGCTCCTTTAACGTTATGAAAGAGAAAATCTTAGCCTTCAAATGACCATGGAATCTCCCATCAAAGGGAGGACAGTTGTAGACATCAAGATGACAGTAGAAA
>JASEVX010000664.1:53392-68413 GCA_031761405.1 Serripes groenlandicus
TGCTGTACTTTTGCAAACTTACTTGCTTACATTCCTGAACATATGAAGTTTAACATTAAGATATATGTCTTTTAGAAAAAGAAATGTGTTTTTTGTCTGCTAAAAATTTGAATTCGCCTCCTTGATAATTTACCGTCTATTGGCTGAAAGTAAATAATAATGTAGCTGACTTGAACAAGAAGTAAGTTAATTAATAAGTAAGTAAATCCTATATTATTATGATTTGTGCATATTTACAGATTTATATACAAATACATTTACAATTACAAAAAGCGACCCGGCATTATTAGGGCTATAAGTCACCAACAAATTCAAAAATCACGAATGATCCGTTATTTACAAAAAGTTGGTATTCTTTGAGAATAAACTGTAAGATAAATGGGTATAGAAGAATGCACATAAGTGTTGTGCATAGAATTAACTATACTCAATACTTAACAAATCACTGTGAAATGCGTCGTTCATCTTTCAACAATGGGCTAACAATCTATGTGGAAAAGAGCCAGTTGCTTGCAAAGTATGTTGTGTTAAGTACTGGTATCAGAAAGCCGTGAGTAGGTAAACTGGCCGCCGTAATATGAATGAATTTTTTTTTAAACATCCCATTACAAAGTTTTAAGGTTTTTTTTATTTATTTTGTATTACCCGATTAAAGATCGGGTCCAGATAAGGAGGAGTATTCCGTCCTTTCCCCCACAATATATCTCCAACTAAACCCTATGATGTGAGTACTCAAAATAATCATCTGATTGAGACGATTCTTTTGAGTACCCACAACATAGGATTAGAAGGTAAAACAAGGATTTTAGAAAGTAAAAATCTCCCCTTTTCTACAGCCCTGGCAGAGATCTAGATATGGGCTGTTTTGCATGTTCTAAAAATCATTATTTGACCTCTAACCCTATGTTGTGGGTACTTAAAATATTCGTCTCCGTGAGACAATCCTTTTGAGTATTCACAACATATGGTTTGCTTTAGTAATAAGAGAGTAATTGTGGCCTCCTTATCTGGACCTCTGCCCGATTGAAGATCGAACCATATGTCTTTCGCTCATGAACATGATGTTCCAAACGCTTCACATCTGAGTCTGTGTGGACGATTTAAAAGCGCAAAAAATATTCTCCGGCTGCACGAGTAGTTTACGTTTTTCTGAAGGTCGAGAAATTCATAAATGGGTTATTTTGATTAGTTACAGCTGTGATTTGTTTGTTATCATTTAGATCTACATGGTGTGAGGATTTTGTGAAATATATAACATTTTGTTATACTAAATATAGTTTAAGATTAGGTGTTGAGTGTTAGGACTACATGTAATACAGAAATCAGAATTGTAACTACAGTCTACATATAGTGTATGTTCATTTAAACATTGTGAATCCACTGCTATATATACGGATATCCAGCCAGCTAGTAGTTGGACATTGAACATTAAGGGCGAACTACCTGCCACGGGCCAATACACACACAGCTAGCTAGCAATTGTTTATTATGATTATTTTGTTTCTAAACAAAGAGACAACGCACGAAGTAAAATTAAAACCGCCAATATAATGCCAGCTGTGGAGAATTCGAGCGTCCCTCTAGGAAAACTTACCTTAACTATATCAGCGCCGCATTACCCGAAGTAGACTCGCCAATTATCAAATTGGGGCGACTCAAAGGCAAACATTTCAGTTGAGACTCGTTACGAGGAAATAGGTAATCTTAACATGGCGGAAGCCCGAGCTGTCTGACCTGACCGTTCTCGAGCATATAAACGGTCAGTTTCGTCTGTAATGTCACAACTGAATTCACAGTCGTCGAGCAAACAAGGTAGGGAAACTTGAACATTTTAGATTGAAGTAGTTTATATCGTTTTAATTAATTGATATGTTTTATAGAGTATGCATGTATATATATTATATTATTTTGTTCCTATCGACAAGTCTGCTTTACACATTTCTTTAAGATACAAATCTCTGGTAGTGAACAAATATAGCAGTTATACATGTACGGTTATAGCAGTTTATTTATTTTCAAAATATATCTGTTTCAAGAGTGGCGTTTATATCTACTGTGATGTTTACAATCTGTTACATGTGTAACCATTTACCACTTACACAAAATCTACAGCAGACGAATTTTGAATAAAGCTGAAAATATTGTGGAAAACACTTATTTTGCCACAATGTTTTTAAAGGCCGTCTGCTGTAACAGACTCAAACGCGTCTTTATGTGGGAAAGGGTTAACTTCACAGCACCAATTGCATGAACTATACAATACGTTTCATGGTGTGTTTTTTATTTTATGGGAAACTCATATTATCTCATTATCGTTACAGAAAACAAAATGAAGTCCTCAATTTTCGCCATTGCCTGCATCTTAATGACCTTGGGAATGACCTTGGCCGCAAACTATGGATCCTACGGCTACCCCTCATACGGCTATCCCTCATACGGCGGTGCCCAGGGCTCTAACCCACTCGGTGTCGGAAACGGGGGACTTTGTAAGTATTATATTTGAGATCATTGACCGTCCGATTAGTTCAACACTATCGTAACTCAATATATATATGAATTGAATAACCATAGTGTTGTACTCAGTGACCGATTCATTGCCAATTAAAAAAACCAGTGTCCGGTTTAAACGATATTGCGTTCAGTTAACGTATAAGTTAATAGAGGGTTCCGAACACAACAGTCTAATTACATATACAGTACATTGTCATTTATTTATTCATTTATATATTTTATCATTGTATTATGCTATACTTATATATTTGTCTTTTTGTTCATCTAATTATTCACTAATTATTCATTCTTTTAATTATTTATTATTTATTCATTTATTCATATTTTTAATTTTGTATGAATCCGTTTATTAATTTCGGTTACGCTTATCAGTAATTTTTAACTCTCGTCCATCTTCCCTGCCTTCTTTTTATGTTTTGTTTTTTCCTTCGAACACTAATTATCTTTCTTTTTGTTCTCTTTTGCACAATTTATCTATTTATTCCTGAACTACTTCAGTGTACCTGTATATTTATAGCTACATTTATTTATTTATATGATTATTTATTTCAGTGACGATATTCGGTTTCTTGATTTTGATCCTCCTCCTGACCAACTCGAGCCTCTTCAACACCACGAGCATTTTCGGATGATAAATGACGCGGATTCATCACATGATATATCAACAACAAATATTCTTATTTATTCAAAATGTACTTGTTGTTATTATTACTATTTATTATCGTTGAATAAAAGTGTAACCAAAGTACTGATTGTAGAATTGTGATTGGTAAAGAGGAGATGCAGAAGTGCGTATAGAAATATTTTTCCAAAAGAATCCCCACCATGACATAAAAGTAATGATGCATGAGGCCAGAATGAAATATTTCCAAGATCATAAATTCTTGTTGTTCTTGTGAAAATTAATTGACCCCAACTCCGAATATATCATTAGGTCCACATAGTCCTTTTTTAAATACCTAATAGCTCTACGGAAATCACACCAGGAACATTCATGACAGTACAGTGTCCTATTGTTTATTGTCTGTACTATGCCACATGTGCATTCAGAGAATGCAATCTATTTATACAATATATTAATGTGTTAAATTATAACATTAAATTTAGAAGTGTAATGATTGTTTGGTTGCTCATTTCCATATAATACTTTATTTTAAGTGTCTGTTAAACGAAAGAGATTGCAAGCTTCTATTTTGACAGAATGAACAGATTCATTTAAAAGGGCCCAAACCAAACACAATGTAATAATGTACAACATAGTTTTGCATTTCCAAAACAGAGGGCAAGCGTGGCCCTGAATCGATCAGATTTCTTTTCAAACCAATCAATGTATCCTGGAATCGGACAAACACTTGAATAGAATTGGAACTATTAAGTTTGGTTGTTTTGCCCCTTTTCTGATGCCGTCTGGCTGCCATGTTTTTCAACCAATTAATACGGCTTACTGGCCCGAGCACATTGAGACGAATGCCATTCCGTTTGCTTTCCGATAGGAATTGTGGTGTTCGGGGAGCGAACGGATCATATTCTGGAACCATTCGGTGTGTTCTAGGAGCATACTGGCTGTTCGGCTCCGTACGGATGTATGCGGAACGGTATTCGGTAGCTATACACAGTTTTTTAACATGTTCAAAATAATTTTCATCGACCTTCCGAATCATTCAAATGTGGCGTCCATGTGTATTCGAGAAGTATTCGGGAAGCATTCTAGGAGCATATGGCATGTAAGGAAAACGTTCGGGAAACATGCGTCTAGTTCTTGGATCATTCGGAATGAAACTTTGGAGGTGCTGGGTTCCGTATGCTTTCCGAACACCCCGAATGGATCATCCACTCCTGCCAAGCATCAGCACCTGCATCATAGTAGTAGTACACCTTCAGTATATCCCTCTGGTCCTTCGCAGCTAGGGTGTCACGGTTGCCGCCCATGTGGCGCGTCATGTCTGGGAGGTCTCTTCCATCTCTCCACTCGTCGGGGATGACATTGTGGTCATCGTCCTCTCTGTCAATGACATATGAATTGTACTGACAGAAGCTCCCCTATTTATAGGAAGTTTTCGGACTTTACCGGCATTCGGAAAGACTTCGCAGGCATTCTGAAAGCGTTGGGAAAGGGTTCGTCATGTTCTATATCCATTCGGAGTGTTCTGAAAGTACTCGGAATAGACTGTGCATTATGGGAGGGTTCTGGCTATTCGTTATACGTTCGGCGGCATAAATGACAAAAAAAACTGAAAACGTTCGGAAATCATTCGTCATGTTCTATGTCCTTTTGGGGTGTTCTGAAAGCATACGGAACATACTGTGCATTCTGTAAGTGTACAAGTAGTTCGGAAAATGTTATTTTGAACTTGCACAACACATTTTTTGGAACTACCTAATGCCGTTCCGTATGCATCCGTACGGAGCCGGACAGCCAGTATGCTCCTAGAACACACCGAATGTTTCCCGAATAACCAAATTCCTATTCGGAAAGCAAACGGAATGGCATTTGGCCAAATGTGATCGCCCCAAAATGAATTATTTTTTCTAGAATGCACAGTATGTTCCGTGTGCTTTTAGGACACTCCGAATGGACATAGAACATGACAAACCCTTTCCGAACGCTTTCTGATTGCATGCGGAAAGAGTTCGGTTCGTTCTAGGTCGCTTCGCCGTGCTCTGAAAGCATATGGAAAGCATACGGAAAGCGTTCCGAAAGAAAATCTTTCGAAGTCAGCATGTGGGAAACATTCGGCCCATTCTGAAAGCATTCTGAAACCATACTGAAAACATTCGGAAAATAAACGGAAAGCATTCGGTGATACACTGGGGAAATCACAGTCGGAGCGACATTCGGCCAGTTTATAAAATCACACCACTTTCGTATACGGAAAGCAAACGGAATGGCATTCGGCCCGATGTGATCGGGCAGTACGCAAATCTTGTGGACGGTTGTAGAAGAATTTTACAGATTAGGCATTGAACACCCTATCTGCTGCCGCAGCAACAAACATGGTGTTTTTAATTGAAATAGTTGAACAAAATTGAAAGAGGACCACCAAAGGAACATTCCTGTGAAGTGTTGTTGAAATTTGCCAAGTGAATTAGGATGAGATGTCATTTGAAGGTAAAAGTTCAATTTACCCCTTTTCTGATGCCGATTTATTGGGGTTTAGCTCCGTTTTTAACAATTTTTTAGTCATATCACGGCGGCCAGTTCACCTACTCATATGTTTCCTGGTTTTCGCACACCAGTACTCCACACAACAATCTTCCCAAGCAACTGGCTGCTTTTCCACACATACTTAGCACATTGGTGGAAGACGAATGACGCATGTCGCAATGACTTTTATATAACCTTTTTAAATAACTTTGGAATCGGAAAAGAATTTTAAATAGTGGACTTTTAACTTTCTTTCTCAGATACCGCACAAACATGAGTTCTACACATATGTTTGAACATGATTAAGAAAAGGACCGCCTAAAGAACATTCCTCGTTTTTTTGTCCAGTGGATAAGGATGAGAGGTTATTTGGAACTAAACGATAAATTTTCCCATCTTAGATGCCACAGGTTTTCTACGACTTTTAACCAATCAATAAGACTTAAAACATGTAGAGGGTCACTCAATGAACAGTTATGCTAAATTATCTTGAAATCAGACAAGCACTTTCATAACAATGTAGTTTTAAAATGCCGTCATGTTGCCTCTTTTCTTATTCCACCTGATTAACCAATCAATATGATTATATTTGTAAAAAGTTATCCAATGATAATATTATACCAACTTATATTGGTATTAAAAATGCTTATTTAAAGGAGAATATTTTTAAAAATTCGGTAAGTGTCACCCTTTCTGAAGTCGTAGCAAGTTGTCCGTATAAAATAAATATAACGCGCTATTTTTGAATTTGACAATATTTCTAAAAATCGTCTGCTGCAGAGGCGTCAAAAAGTGTCTGAATGTGGGTAAGGTTTGTTATCTCACGTTTATTGTTCATTAGTGATATCCATATCCTTTATTAATCTTAAATATGATATTTCGAGGGCTTGGTGTGAAACGGTTGTAACTGAAATTGGTAATTTGTTACCAAGGTTAATCACCTCGCCATAAAGTCTTTATAAGCGTTAACTCATTTTTCTTGGTAAACAATGGAAATTTAGGTGCCATTGCTCGTTCTGAGCAATGGCACCTAAATTTGCATTGTTTACAAAAGGGTCAAAATTGCCTCTAAACCTGGGTTTTCAAAACGGGTTTTAAGTTACATCTGTTTCACGCCAAGCCCTCGATTTACACATTCAGAGACTTGTTATTGTATTTGGTTACCTACATCTTATGCATACATTCGTAATTCAGCAAAACATTCTTTGCACTATTTGTTTGACGTATGAATTTGGTAGAAATTGTGTTCTCAGTCATTCTGCTTTTAAACTCAGACAAGTCAAAGTGCATGCATTTTCGCAAAGGAAGATCCCAAAGAAGCGAGTTTGAATTTAAAGTTGGAAACAACGTACTTGAAACTGTTGAATGTTACAAATATCTCGGAGTAACCTTTAACGAGAAAAATACCTTTACCTTTAACTGTGAGGCATTATCCAAAGGGGCAGGTCGTGCACTTGGAAGTAGTACAAAATGTATGAGCAAAATACATAATCTCAAAGATGTTGGCTTCCGTTCCTTTGAAAAACTATATTACTTGTGTGTAGTATTGATTCTGGTCTATTGTGCCTCGGTTTGGGGATATAAACAGTTTCAACCCATTGACAACGTTCAAAATCGTACGATGCGTTATTACCTGGGAGTACATAGGTTCGCTCCGACTTTAGCCCTGGTGGGTGATACTGGCTGGATACCAAGCGTGTACAGACGATGTATGATACGGTTTTGGAACATACTTATTATGATGGATAATGATAGACTGACCAAGAAAGTTTTCATTTATGACTATAACCGTTGTACAAATAATTGGACATTTGAGATTAGGGAAGTGATGTATAAACTAGGGCTTACTGACTATTTTATTAACAAATTTAGTGTAGATTAGATATGTCATATGCAAAACAGTTAATTACGGAATATTACGGTAATGTCTGGTCACGTGATATTCAAAATATGCCTAAACTACGAAGCTATAAGCGTTTTAAACACACATTTGGTTGTGAGCAGTATGTTGTCACCAATTTAAAGAAATATGAACGATCTATTTTATGTCAATTTAGGTGTGGTATATTACCTATAAGAATAGAGACTGAAAGATATATCGGTGAAGCCCCAGAACAGAGATTATGTAGATTTTGTGATACGCAATCCGTTGAGGATGAGATACATTGTTTGTTACATTGTGGACTATATAATCATATCAGAGAAAACGTGTTTCAAGATATATTACTAAACGATGTGTTTATGAATAATAATTTTGAAGGAAAAATGACGTATTTAATTCAAATATTCCCCAGAAAGGTTGCCAAGTATCTTGTTCAAGCCTATCTCAAGCGTAGAAACGTTATATATATATTAACTAATCTAAGAATTGATCATGTCCAATCATTCTATCATGCAATTCAGTCAGATTATAATTATTTAATTATGTAGTAAACTCAACCGATTTATATTTGATATATACATGTCTATATATTTATGAAGGAAATGGACACTTGTACTTATATAAAGGTGACTAATAGGCTCAAGGGGCAGGGTGCTATTTATTGTGTTGTATTGTTTGAATTGCTTGTAAAATATGCACATGTCACTATAATAAAATATTTACTTACTTACTTACTTACTTAGTTTCAATTATATTCAAGTGTTTGTCTGATTTCAGAATACATTTGTAATTTGTTCAAGCCATTTTGATTGGTGTGAAAAGAAACCTGCCATGCTGTATCAGAATAGGTATTCATTTACAGAGTAGAACTCCTAGCAGTTTCATTCACGCTCTTTATTTAATTTTCTCTAATATAAGCAGTCACACGTATGCTACATCACTCAGGTGATCGATTCAGGGCCACACTAGCCCTCTGTTTCGGAAATGCAAAACTATGTTGTACATTATTTCATTGTTTTTGGTTTTGGCCCCTTGAAATTAATCTGTTCATTTTTATACAAATTTTCTGTCAAAATAGAAGCCCTTTCTTTTAACAGACACTTAAAGTAAAGTATTATATGGAAATGAGCAACCAAAAAATCATTACACTTCTAAATTTACTGTTAGCATTGAACTCATTAATAGATTGTATAAATAGATTGCTTACAGAGGTGGTTTAGTACAGTCAATACACAGGAAGACACTGTACTGTCATGAATGTTCCTGGTGTGATTTCCGTAGAGCTATTAGGTATTTAAAAAAGGACTATGTGGACCTAATGATATATTCGGAGTTGGGGTCAATTAATTTTCACAAGAACAACAAGAATTTATGATCTTGGAAATATTTCATTCTGGCCTCATGCATCATTTTTTTATGTCATGGTGGGGATTCTTTTGGAAAAATATTTCTATACGCACTTCTGCATCTCCTCTTTACCAATCACAATTCTACAATCAGTACTTTGGTTACACTTTTATTCAACGATAATAAATAGTAATAATAACAACAAGTACATTTTGAATAAATAAGAATATTTGTTGTTGATATATCATGTGATGAATCCGTGTCATTTATCATCCGAAAATGCTCGTGGTGTTGAAGAGGCTCGAGTTGGTCAGGAGGAGGATCAAAATCAAGAAACCGAATATCGTCACTGAAATAAATAATCATATAAATAAATAAATGTAGCTATAAATATACAGGTACACTGAAGTAGTTCAATAATAAATAGATAAGTGTGCAAAAGAGAAAACAAATAGATAACTAGTGTACGAAGGAAAAAACAAAATGTAACAAGAGGCAGGGAAGATGGGCGAGAGTTAAAAAATACTGATAAGCGTAACCGAAATTGAATAAAATAATTAATAATTAAAATAATGAATAATTAGATGAACAAAAAGACAAATATATAAGTATAGAATAATACAATGATAAAAGATATAAATTAATAAATAAATGACAATGTAATGTAAGCGTTATTAGACTGTTGTGTTCGGAACACTCTATTAACTTATACGTTAATTGAATGTAATGTATGAATTTGCCAATCGTTTAAACTGAACACTAACTGAATTTGTCCCTGAGTACAACACTGTACAAATTCAATTTTAACATATATATTGATTTACGATAGTGTTGCAATAAGTTGACAGTTTAAAAAATAACAGAAAAGCCCAACTATAATACTTACAAAGGCCCCCGTTTCCGACACCGAGTGGGTTAGAGCCCTGGGCACCGCCGTATGATGGATAGCCGTAGGACCCATAGTTCGCGGCCAAGGTCATTCCCAAGGTCATTAAGAGACAGGCAATGGCGAGAATTGAAGACTTCATTTTGTTTTCTGTAACGAAAATGAGAAAATATGAGTTTCCCAGAAAATAGAAAGCACACCATCAAAGGTATTGTATGGTTTATGTAATTGGTGCTGTGAAGTAAACCCTTTCCTACATAAAGATGCGTTTGATTCTATTGCAGCAGACGGCATTTAAAAACATTGTGGCAAAATAAGAAATGTTTGCCACATTGTTTTCAACTTTATTCAATAGTGTTTAAAGTCGTCTGCTCTAGATGTTTTGTAAGTGGTAAAGGGTTACACATGTAAGAGATTCTAAACATCAAAAGTAGATATAAAGGCCACTCTTTAAACAGATATCTTTTGAAAATAAATAAACTGCTATAACCGTGCATGTATAATTGCTGTAATTGTTCACTACCAGAGATTTGTATCGCATACAAATGTGTAAAGCAGACTTGTCAATAGCAAAACAATAATATAATATAAACATGCATACTCTATAAAGCATATTAATTAATTAAAACGATATAAACTACTTAAATCTAAAATGTTAAAATTTCCTTACCTTGTTTGCTCGACGACTGTGAATTCAGTAGTAACATTACAGATGAAACCGACCGTTTATATACTAACAAACGGTCAGGTTAGACAGCTCGGGCTTCCGCCATGTTAAGATTACCTATTTCCTCGTAACGAGCTGTCTCAACTGAAATATTTGCCTTTAATTCGCCCAATTTTGAAAATTTGTGAGTCTACCTCAGGTAATTCGGCGCTGATAAAGTTAAGGTAAGTTTTCCTAGAGTGCCGCTCGAATTCTCCACAGCTGGCATTATATTGGCAGTTTTAATTTTATTTCGTGCGTTGTCTCTTTGTTGAATAGCCAATTGCTAGCTGTGTGTGTATTGGCCCGTATATAGCAGTTAGTTCGCTTAGTGTTCAATGTACAGGATATCTGTATATAACAGTAGATTCACTATTTTTAAATGAACATACACTATATGCAGACTGTAGTTACAATTCTGATTTCTATGTTAGATGTATTCCTTACAATTCTGATTTGTTAGCTCTGACATACTCAGCAATGATCTTAATTTGAAAATAAAATAAAAAATAACACTCAACACTTTATCTTAAACTATATTTAGTATAACAAGATGTTATATATTTCACGAAAACCTCACACCATGTAGATCTAAACGATGACAAATATATACGAAATCACAGCTGTAACTAATCGAAATAACCCGCTCATTCGTGAATTCGTCGATTTCCATTAAAAGGTAAAGCACTCGTGCAGCCGGAGAATATTTTGTGTGAAACCCTAGCGCTTTCAAATCGTCCACACAGACTCAGCTGTTAAGCTTTTGAAACATCAAGTTCGTGAGCGAAAGACATCTTCAATTGGGCAGAGGACCAGACAAGGAGGGGTATTGAGCTCGTTTCCCCACAATTTCTCTCTTGTTATTAAACTTGCAAAACGCCCCTTATCTAGAGCTTTGCCAGAGCTATAGATAAGTGGAGTTTGTTACTTTCTAAAATCCTTATTTTACCCTCTAACCTTATGTTGTGGGTACTCACATAATAGGGTTTGGTTGGATAATAAGAGAGATATTGTGGGGAAACGAGCTGAATATTCCTCCTTATCTGGACTCGATCTTCAATCGGGGAACACAAAATAAAACAAAAACTTAAAAACTTGTAATGGGACGTAATTTAAGGAGCTTACAGGTAGTCTACTGGCTGAAATTTTGACCAGGTCAGTAGTTCTGGTCATTGATTAAAGAACTAAGAAATTCGCGTTAAATCGGAGCCAATCAGAATACAGTAATTGGAATTTCCTAGAAAATAGAAACACACCATGAAACGTATTGTATGCTGCATTTTTTAGTCATATCATGGCGGCCAGTTCACCTACTCATGCGTTTCCTGGCTTTCTCATACCAGTACTTAACACAACATACTTTCCACATAAATTGTTAGGCCTTTGGTGTAAGACGAACGACGCATTTCACAGTGACTTTTGTCAAACGTAGCAAAGAATGTTTGCCGAGGTGGGATTCGAACTTACAACCTCTAGATTCACAACCCGCGTGGCTTCCGTACATTACAGGCCATAAGCCAGAATTCCGTGTGGACTCTGTCCCATGGAACGCGTACTGATTCCCTCAACATACGGAACTGATTATCGTAGAAGAGAAAAGCCATGCCAGTGCGGCGTTGGGCTATATCTCTCACTATTTCCCCATACTTCATAAGTTGAGGTGTTGTTAAAGGGTGTTTCGTTGCGTAAATGGAACAGAAGCGTAGGAAGGCAGAAGTCCACGACTCAATTGACGTAATTTTTCTGGATTTGGAAGTAGGTGCTAAGCTAATGTTGGAATGTTTGTCCATTTGCAGAGTGTATTGGGGTGTGGTTGTTGGTATGTTATTATTAGGTAATAACAGGGCCATATCAATGAATTTGTCTTTGCAAATTGCTTTTTGCAGTGATTTTTTAATCTGCTGGTTAATTGGCGAGCTTATTGGTTCGGCAAATTGCCACGAATTACCTTGTTCCATTAAATTTGAGCAATGCTCGTTAATCACACTTGGAAATGAAACGTCTTCTTCCTCTTCTGAATCAGAACTGTCCGAACTGGAAGTGTCTGGTTGGATAAAATCTTGCTGCACGGTTGTGTTGTGTCTAAAGTTAGTATTTGTTGGTCTTGATGGTCTGGTGGATGTGGAAGTGTTTTGTTGAAACAAATTTGGCTGCACAGCTGTGTTGTATCCAAAGTTAGTGTTTGTTGGTCTTGACGGTTTTGTGGTTGTGTCTGGCGTATGAGGTATATGTTTGCTGCGTCTTGATGAGCCTATGATAGGTATTGGAATGCTTGTAGTAGCTTTATAACCTGGCTTATGTTTAGCAACAAGAGGCATACGAGTCTTCGATGGCCGTTCTGGTCCTTTCTTTTTTGGAGGCGAAGACATGTCCGTCCCTTGGTAGGAGGAGACCGTTTGTTGTCTGTTGCTGCGTTTCATCTGAAAATGGGAGTGAATGTGATTAGAATGACTGTGTAATAGCCTAGTTATTCTACTGTAGGGATGGAGCCGTGGCAAGTTATTCTCATAGAAACAAAGTTGAGCTCCACCAAACTATGCCATAATGTTTATATTAAGACATTTACTATTGAAAGTGCTGTGCACAATTCTTTCGGAACTGATAGATACATATCGCTCAGGGTATATATCCAGAGAGATGTATAATAATTATATGTAAAAATGCTGAAAATAATAAGGATATTACCCACGCTATGGCCCCTAGCCATGCAAAATGAGTGTAACTCGGTGAAATACAACCCAGAGCACTGTGCATACCGATGAAACCTCGTGAAGCATACCAAGTTGAAAACTGAGGAGCTCTTGGTTTCACACAGAGCGCTGTGGAAACAAATTACATGATAAGATACGGTACAGAGCGCTGTATCCCAGCTTAAAATGTAGCCAATGGTAAAGGGCAGCAAAGTTTTAGTAAATGCCTAGTCACAGAGCGCTGTGATATAGTAGCAAATCCAGGGCGCTGTGTAAACGAATTACATGATAAGAGGCGGTACAGAGCGCTGTATCCGAACTTAAGATGTAGCCACTGGTAAAGGGCAGCAAAGTGTTAGTAACCGTTAGTCACAGAGCGCTGTGATATAGTAGGAAACAAAGGTAGGGCGCAAAGCACTGTGCCGAAAATACAAATGGGTGCGAGGTTACATTGAAACCAGGAATGAACCAACTTATGCATTGGAATCACGAATCAGCCATGGCCTAGTCTGGTTATTGAAAAAGTGGAAAGCATGCCAGTTGAAAACAAGGCAAAAAACATTGCTATTTATATCATGGTTAGGAACCTTAAAAAGAGTTAATAATCTATAGTACGTAGCTTATTCCAATGTAGGAGAACAGATGGATCGTCTCAGGATGGCGACGGTGGCTGCTCGCAAGTAAGCGATCAATTTCCTCTGGCCCGACGCAGACAGATGGCAGCCATCTCTATCAAAGACTTTTTCCTTTGCAGACGGTGACCAAAACCCCTTAAGTCTCCAGAGGTAGGTGCGCCCTTGGTTCAATTCTTGTAACCGTTCGGAAAGTTCAGCGTTGGTTTGGTCTACTCTGGTATTGAACCAGTCAATGTTTACGGGGTATCTCGTCCTTGAAGATGGGCAACGGTGGGTGATAGACAGAACGACCACTTTCTTGATGCGTAAGGAGTCAAGCAAAATGTTAACTAGGTCCACAATATGACTTGCGAGATCCGCGGGAGACAACCAGGCATGATATAAGTCGTTCGTGCCTGCGAACAAAAATACAACGTCTGGATCGAAGTCTTCGATAACCTCGATATTGTTCCGTAATTTGTGAACATCAGCTCCCGGAAATCCAGAGTATTGTATCATGGGTGGTCCGTCTAAGTTCCAAGAGAAGGTGCAGTCCTCACTTGAACGTATAAAGTCCTTAAGTCTCCGAACAAAGGAATGTCCAAACAGCTGAATTTTTCCGATGGGCGCGGCCATGTTTATGTGTGACGTTACCGATGTGTGTAGTGGTGTATCTGCGTCGAGTCCAAGGAAAATCACGAAATTAGCACTGAAAACCGTGTCGCCCAACCTGAAACGTATAGTCCGTACGTTGCTTTGTGTTTAGTTCCAAAGTAATTCGATAAAATCGAACCTTCAGACGGATGAACACTTGTCCAAAACGTAAATAAAATTCCAAAGCGATGAAATGCGGTTCTCGATCCAAAGAGATAAGGTGAAGGCTGACGACCTCGTATTTCCATTGGTCAATACTTGTCGGGATATTAGAAACTGCGGTTAATGGGGATCGAGAAACTAAAGTGTAAACCTGCGGCTCTAGGAGCCAACTGGAGTAAACTCAACAAATACATAAAAGATTTTATGTTTGCATAAAATGTCATTTATTTGAAAAGTAATGAAATTTAGTTATTTCTACTTGCATTCTTTCATTTATCCCATCATTTATTCTATTTGAATACCAACTGTTTGTAAATAACGGAATTATTCATGATTTTTGTATTTTTTGGTGACTAATATGCCGATAGGCCGATAGGCAATTTCTCCCTTTGCTACAATGTTTTCCATAATTACATGCTTAAGG
>JASEVX010000665.1:0-68106 GCA_031761405.1 Serripes groenlandicus
TGATTCACTATCCCTTAACAACCTTGTAAGACAAAAATATCAGTTAAATGAATGATTAACCATTTCTCACTTCAAGACAAATTCTTATAAATCCTTATTAGACAACAAAAGACTTTGAAAACATTTAGAAAAAATATAGAAAATCTCTATAAATAAATGAACAATTATCAAAGTATAGGAGTTAAAAATCAAGGAAGAAAGCATCTGAAGATAAAGATTCAATACAAATGGACTTTGGAAAACTGTCACAAAAAAATGATATGTTAATTTTTCAAGATTTTCAAGCAATAGCCAACCATTAAATTAATTAAGATAATTACTTTGATGGTTCACAATAGTTTTACTACAAAACGAACACCTCATTTTTGTGTGACAATTTTAATTGGGTTTCATTATTAAAACCGAGTCAGTCTTCTGGTGAAGAGAGAAATTTCTTATAACAATTCTCCTTCAATATCCAGAGAGACTTCCTCTGTTCTAAACATGACAACTTTTGTCTCATGTACTCAGTTTCTAAAGCTAGTTTTTCCTTCTCCATTCTAAGTATGTCCAACTCTAATGAATCTTTATCTTCAGAT
Source organism: Serripes groenlandicus (assembly GCA_031761405.1). Classification (NCBI taxonomy): domain Eukaryota; kingdom Metazoa; phylum Mollusca; class Bivalvia; order Cardiida; family Cardiidae; genus Serripes; species Serripes groenlandicus. The sequence continues at coordinate 579 of JASEVX010000665.1, forward strand.
ATTTTCTTTCTTTTCCTTCTAACATCCCGAGAATTTGTTGTTTCACATATGACGTTTGATCATTTTGTTGCTAAAGGAAATCTCTCCGTTGTTAAGGGCAATCTCTCTGGCATGTCAAGTATGACGGGAATGTCTTGTTGATCTATACTGAACGTGTATCCTGTAAAGAAACAATAACATTGGGTCTTATTGTTACATCATAATATGTTGAAATTATTGGCAATGGCATCCCTTTTGAACATTGATAGTTGGATACTAATGATACATATGTCCTGGCCAGATCACATGATAGTCTGATGCCATCATGCCTCAGTTTAAGTGTACTGTGATGTTTAATCCAAATGCCTAAATACAACTGTTTATCCCTCTCTCACATACATTTTTTTTCCCTTTTGCCACAATATTTTCAAATTTACTAAATTATTACGCTTTCATTTGGTAAGATTTTCTATATTTTTGCTCTGCTGTTATCAAATATGTCTGCAACAGATTTGTTATATGTGGGAAAGGAGTAAATCTCTTCAAGTGAAAATTTAATTAACCCTTTCCTACATACAACATATTTGCAGCAGAAAACTTTGAAAAACTTTAATCAAAAAGTAAGGAAGCTCTCGATATAAAGGAAGGAACAATTATTGAATGAAACTGTTAAAAATTGTGGCAAATTAATAAATGTCTACATTCGTCACAATCTTTTCAAAATTCATCTGCTGCATAATCATCAGAAAGCATCATTATGTTGTAAGTGGTTAGAGTTTTAAATATTTAGCTCATCATAAGCAATTTCTTCAGAAAGCATCATTATGTGGTAAAGGGTTAATGAACAGAGTTGAAAGTATTACTCATCATGAGCAATTTATTCATTTTCAATGTTTTCGATAGTCGTCTGCTGCACTGCAATTGGAAAAGGTTTAAATAATGGTGTAAAATGTATACCATTTTCCTCACTTAAATCAAAGGGCTGTACGATGTTTCCATTGTATGTATTCAGCTCTGAAAAATAAAATGTTATGACAAACACTTTTACATTGTGTATAAATATGTATATACTTTTTGTGTAAACAAATAGAAACTATATAAAGTTTACATTACTAAATTAAGATTATATCTATATCTATAAAAAGTTAATATTTTGTTAATGTCAATTAACTTTTATATATAGTTTCACTGTTTGTATATCTTTAAATTATTACCAATTGTGAAATATCAGACATATGACTAAGACAACCACCTTAAAACAATACAACACATTTTCAATTTAAAGTTTTATTATCAAAGTAACTGCTTACCATTTACATCTACCCCACCAAACACACCATGTAAGGTAGGGTTTTTTCGCTCCTCCAAGGCATTCACCCACATCTCCTCTGCCGGTGAGTAAACTGGTTCTCTACCTCCTCCAGTGGGTGGATGTTGCTTTTCATCCCTCTTTCCTTTTGCTGAGATTAAAGTAATAAACATGTAATTGTATGGCTTAGTTTTGTTAAAATGTTGCATTTACATTCAAAAATGAAACTGCCGGTGAGTTCACTGGTTGTCGATCTCCTCCAGTGGGTTGATGTTGTTTTTCGTCCCGCTTAGCTTTTGCTGAGATTAAAGTCATAATTAATGTAATTGTATGGCTTAGTTTCGATAAAATGTTACATGTACATTCCAAAAATGAAACTGATAGATACCAATACATAAATCAATTATGTTTTTGCAGTTAAATTAAGAAAAAATGTTTCTTGAGTTGATTCAAATACCATAGAAATAAAAATGCAAATTGGGACAAGAAATATAAATATAAAGCATTTTCTTTTATGAGAGTGTTTTTGAATGTTTCTTAGAACCAATGTTAAGCTATCATTATTTATCAATTAATTGGAATTGTATCAAATTGTTTACTCATTGTTGTTGTTTTTGTTGCAGTTATTCACAATGTAAATTATGTACATATATACACTTTTCAATAACAGCTTCTTTATTTTTTAGAATTATCCGGTATTACCTGCATTAAGTTAACCATCAAATAATATTAACAGCGAGTCAGTATATAAATATTGCATGGCTTCCAGTGTGACAGTACATATTGTCAACATGAGGAAAATTCTGTTACCCGAGGTGAAACCGAGGATAAACAGTATTTACCTGATTGTTGACAATATGTACTGTCACACTGGAAGCCATGCAATATTTATTTTATTATAATGAACAAAACTACATGTTTATTCAATTTATTCTTTACCTTTGTAGGAGAGGTGAACATGGGTAGATCTACTACAATGTAACACACACATATGAATATACCGGTTAACATTATACTGTTACATTGCTCGCGCGTCTAAAAGGTGACGTTATTGTTTGAAATGACGTCATGCATGTGCATAACCAACAGTTTAACGCGCGTGCCATGTAACAGTTTACTGTTAACCGGTCAAAAACGTACAGTTAGCATGAGACAGTAAGAAATTGCCCATGATGAGTGTATGATAATTTAACATTACAAAGTCATGTGAGCCTGAGGTTTAATAATACAAATTATTCTTTTCAAAAACATTTATACAGTAAACAGTTTTTATTGAACCATTTAAATTATATTGTGACATATGTGTAAACAATCATTGCCAAGCATAAAGCAAGGTGATTAAATGCACTTAAGTGATTGAATTCATATTAAACCTAGTCCCCAATCAATGGCTTGTTTACTTTTATATGCATGTTACCAAGATGCTTTAGACAAATTATCCATTGTCAACTGAAATGTGTTTATCTATTTCTTTCGGACCAGTGAAATGTAAAATTAATTTCAATGACTGACGAAGGATTCTGTCATCAAATTCAAAACAAAATAAGAAAGTAATGAAAATAGATCGTAGAAGATGAATGCTTTATGTATTCAAGAAGAGAAGGGACGACTGAAACATATTAACTTACGCGTTAACAGCATTCAACACCAGCCTCCAAGCCTCCTGCTTCACGCTCACTCCCCTCGAGCTTCCCGTAAAACTACCGAACAGGCCCTCGTAATTCGTAATTACTGACGAAATGAGTGTGACCTCCTCTAGAATGGAAAAGTTCGCTTGTCTAGCTCGTTTAGGTTTGTTTTCCTTTTCCATTCTAGAGCAGGCCACGGATTGAGAGTTCAACATTGTTGTTTGTTGTCGTCTGTGACAAGGTGAAGGTCTTTACACGAACGGTTCTCAAATAATTGCGTAAAAATTAACTGACTTCCGGTTACAATTTAGACGCGTTACCAGTCACAATATTTCTTTTCATTTCTTTCGTCTAAAGATATTTTTGGATATTTACACGACCTACTTAGTGAAATACTTGCTTAAGTTATGTAAAAATAATTAAGTCGACGTTGGTGGAATACAAATAACTTAAAAACTTAGTTAAGTCGAAATACTTAATTTAAGTTTTTAAGTTAAGTAAACGTTGGTGGAATCGGGGCCTGATTGTATATCCAAACCACTTAGTGATTGATATGCGTTGTAAGAACTTATTTCACAATCAATGTAAAATGAATTATTCTAATCCTTTCCCATTTGCAAATGCATTTTGATGCATAAGGAACAGACAGCTTTGTCAGCAATTTCTCCGTTTCTCACAATGTTTTCAAAAATCGCCTGCTGCAGAGGCATCAGAATAAGGGAAAGGGTTAACAAAAAATGGACATACCATTAACGAATTGTTGTTGTTTCCTTGACTCCGACACCATCCCATGTTTAATATAGAATGAGTGTAGTGGAGCAGAATTATTCTATTCTGTTCTACGGAACGAATGTCTACAAGGCTATTGTGTCACAATTTGTACGAAAATTCAGCGATTTGGGGACAAAGAAAACGGCTCGAAGAATTTCGCTGAAATTCCCCACACTAAGGTAAAACCCGCAAATAACGGAATCCGCTAAAAACCTGAAATTCCACCTAAAACATGTCCGAGATCCAGTGCAAACAACAGTGTTTTTAGATTTTTCATACATTTAGTTTGGATTCTTGGAGAAAGCTTTTAATAGGAGTTTTGACTTAAATTATTTCTTTGGGCGTGAAAATAACATGACCGAATACTAGGAAAGTGACGTCACGTCAGCGGTTTGACGTCATAACGTTAGTCACTTTGGCGCCAAAACCCGATAATAATGTTCTATTATCTTTTAGCATCTCTATGGACTGAGCTTCCGGGGCTCGGCTACCAAATTACATATTTGAACAGTATTATTTTAGTCAATGGGTTTCTCTAGATGCTTATAGAATACTGATAGTACGAAATGGCGAACATGGAAGATCTTGGCCAGATAGTGTAGGGACACGATGGATGAATGGTGTCTTTGCTGGTTGCCTGATACAATTGATAACCCTTTCGCACATACAAACACATTTCGACGCACCGCAGCAACCGACTCTCGAAAACATTGTGAAAAAAAAAGAAACGTTTAAAGTTCTATCCAGTCGTTTTACACTCATGTTCGGTGATTGTACATGTATCCTCAGTTTCAGTTACACATGTTCAGAGATTGTCCTCAGTTTTACTTATACATGTACAGAGGTTGTGTCCTTAGTTTTACTTATACATGTTCATAGATTGTCCTCAGTTCTACTTATACATATACAGAGATTGTGTCCTTAGTTTTACTTATACATGTTCGGAGATTGGTCCTCAGTTTTACTTATACATGTTCAAAGTCACCTGCTTCATATCAGTCGTTTACATGTGAGAATTATTCAGAAAGGGTTAAGATGAAATCATCATAACATTACAATATGATATTCAAAATAACCTTCTGTATATATCAGAGCTCTAGATAAGATGAGTATTTCAAATTCAAAATTGGGTTGAGTCAGAAGAGAAATATACGTGGAAGAAAACCCGGTTAATCCTCCGTATCTAGTCCTCTGGAACAAGCATAAATCGCTTTTGCTTTTTTATTAAAACATGAAGATGAAAAAGGGGTGGCAAGTCAGGCGTAAGATGACGACATTATCATAACAAAGGGGCAAGTGGAACATGACTACTTATCGATACTACTATTCAACTAGTCCAAATCTTTTAGAGATTGGCTTGCTCTTTTTATCATCTGTTTTTTATTTTGCATATTAACAAAATGAAAAATAATCATATGCGACGTCTTTTATGAAGGACAACTGCTTACCCGTATAGACACCTTTCGCCTCCTGTGGATTTTCTTTTTCAGGAATCATTACTCTATACTCCTAAGACGTAATGTGTCGGCACGACTCAGTCTGCGCGAACTGCACAGGCTGATCTGAGTCGAAACATTACGCAGAGGCAATAATGGTGGTTTTCTCGCGGGACGGCTCATATAATGTATTTGTTTTATGCTGAAGATAATGCTTTTGATACTATAACCATTAACGAGTCTTTGTTAAACATTGTATTCGTGGTCCAAATAAGAATGGTTAGTGTTATTGTAATAAATAATTACACGTAACTCATTACCTATTGGTGACTTTAGTGTGCCTAATATCGTTCCCACCGCAATGGTGTGCTTCGGTTGCTGACCGTTGATGTTCATGAGGGTTTCATTGCAAGTCATCAAATGCTATTATCTGAAGCACTACCCCTACCCTAAAGAAACCAAAAAATGCCAAAGAATAAGCAACAGCAAACAATTTCCTCTCATACTCATTTATACAAGTTACAGCTAGTTTAGATTGGCAACCTGGGGCACAGCGGACTGCTAATTGGAGCCACGAAAAGTACTGCCAGGTTGCCCTGTATCCCTAACCCTGGGACAGATAATTTGGGGATGATCAGCGAAGCATTTCATGCATTTATGTGAATACAGACACGGCATTTTCTGGCAATTGCTTTTATAATTAAAATCGTACCACTTCATTCCTGCTTTGTAGAAATATCCTGCTATGAAGGCTGTTGCATGTATAACATCCACAGTTCACCATCCATAACTGACCAATCCGTACTAGGGTTCATACCCACTCTAAATCTGAACTGCTCATCATAATCCCTAAAGCTAACCCGCCATGCCTTATTTAAGTATTTAAGAAGAGCTTGGGTTTTCTCCGGGTGAGCAGCAAGATAGATACTACTGTAAACAATAAACAGATATGTCCATTGCTCAATAGTATCCACCTTGACAGGTGCTCTGGGCTGGGCAATGATTTCGCCCATTTGATTTATGATCAAACGCTTATTCTGACTATTTTGGGTGTTTTTTAACATTGAAAGGTCAATATATTGCACCAACACAATCTTGTCCTTAATGTGTTGTTGAACATTCAACCCGAGCGCCGCATTGACACTTTCTAATAGAGTAAATCTCCCCCCAAAACACCTCATTACCTTGGCCTCCAGGCAAGCCCACATTTGCCTCAGCTACACCAACTGCCTCCTGCTCACCAAGTTGACCAACTGCCTCCTGCTCACCAAGTTGACCAACTGCCTCCTGCTCGCACACACCATCACGCAATGAAATATCAACAATGGCTGTGGCTGCTGGGGTGGATCTCCTGGACCGCTTCGGCCTAGGATTATCCGTGCTTGCCACATTTGCCTTCTTCCGTGTAGACATCCTAGCAATGAACACATACATAATATACAAATTGAACAACTCAAATATTGTGAAGCATTTATATACAGTGACTATTCATTAATACTTCCTTCATCAAGTATATGGCCGAGCCCCGGTAGTTCAGTCGGCAGCGACGCGGACTGACACTCCAGGGTTTGTGAGTAGGAATCCCGGCTCGGCCAACTTTCTTTCCGACGTTTGACAAAAGTCAATGTGATATGCGTCATTTGTCTTTCACCAGTGACCTAAGTATATGTGGAAAAGCAGCCAGTTGCTCGGGAAGTAGGTGAACTGGCCGACGTGATATGACTGAGAAAATGTTAAAAACGGCGTTAAAGCCCATTGAATCAATCATCAAGCATATATATAACAAATTTAATTAAATATTAATTACTTGATTTAAACCGTCATACCTACTCAAATAACAACCTGAAAGCAACACCAAAGCTCGAACATATTCAAGCCAACGAAAGGACTCAAATTTATTGCTACGCTACAATAATCTAATTCAACACTCATAAATGAACGAAATCGTTCAACCCTGAGACGATTCTTTTGCGTACCCACAACATAGGATTGTGTTGAGTAGTAAGATTAATAGTGTGGGAAAAAACCTGTTCACTCCCTCTTTTCTAGAGAACTGACAATCCGATGTTATCTCTCCACAAGCGTGAGATACATGTTTCTAACTCGTGACATAATATGAACCGCATCATGTCAAAACCAATTACTTCAAATTAATGCAGATAGCGACCAAACTGCATTGATTGATTGATTTGTGATTAAAAGCCGTGTTTAACATGATTTCATTCATTTACCTACCTATGTATTTCCCCCTCTCTCTCTCTCACAAACCATTACTCCACTCAACACTCTTTCCAAGCAATTTGCTGCTTTTCCATATACACTGTTTACCCGTTGGTGAAAAACCATTCGCTTACACCAATGGGTTAACTGTCCGTTGGAAACTGATTGTCGCATTGACTTGTGTTTAACGTCGAAAAGAATGTTGGCAGAGCTGGGGTTCGAACTCTCAACCCCTGGGTTGACAGCAAGCATCGCTACGGAGTGAGCTGCCGGGGCTCGGCTACCAAATTACAAATTCGAACAGTATTATTTTAGTTAAAGCGTTTCTCTAGATGCTTATATAATACTGATAGGACAATATGGCGAACATGGAAGATCTTGGTCAGATAGTGCAGGGACACGATGAATGAATGGTGTCTTTGCTGGTTGCCCGATTCAATTGATAACCCTTTCGCTCATACAGACACAGTTCGACGCACCGCAGCAGACGACTCTCGAAAACATTGTGAAAAAAAAAGAAACGTTTTAAGTTCTATCCAATCGTTTTACTCTCATGTACAGTGATTGTGTCCTCAGTTTTACTTACACATGTTCATAGATTGTCCTCAGTTTTAATTATAGCCTACATGTACAGAGATCGTGTCCTCAGTTTTACTTATACATGTTCAGAGATTGGTCAATCAGTTTTACTTATACATGTTTAAAGTCACCTGCTTCATATCAGTCAAGAATCCGCTGTGGTCGAGTGGTTAGCGTCGGGGATTTCGAAACCGGGTGTCCCGGGTTCTATCCCCGGTCGCGGCACTACGGTCATAGTGGAGTGCCCTTGGGCAAGGCACATTTTCTAGCCTAGTACTAGGGATCATGAATAATTAAATTTAATTGCGCGCTAAATGACCTTAGCTGTCGATGCGCCATAAAACAATATACATTCATTCATTCATTCATATCAGTCGTTTACATGTGAGAATTATTCAGAAAGGGTTAAGATGAAATCATCATAACATTACAATATGATATTCAAAATAACCTTCTGTATATATCAGAGCTCTAGATAAGATGAGTATTTCAAATTCAGAAATGGGTTGAGTCAGAAGAGAAATATAGCTGGAAGAAGACCCGTTTAATCCTCTGTATCTAGTCCCGCTGGTACATGCATAATTCGCTTTTGCTTTTTTATCAAAACATGATAATGAATAAATAGTTGGCAAGTCAGGCGTGAGATGTTAACATTATCATTAGAAAAAGGCAAGTGGAACATGACTACTTACCGATACTACCATTAAAATATTCCAAATCATTTAGAGATTGGCTTGCTCTTTTTTTTCAACTGTTCTTTATTTTGCATATTAACAAAATATAAAATAAGCATATGCGACGTCTTTTATGAAGGGCTACAATTCAACACATTTTAATATATATGAGTCCCGTGATAAAACCAACATTGTGGACTCTGCTTAAAGTATCGACCCCGATCAGCATAAGCATGCCGCGCAGGCTTACCCGGATATACACTTTTTCTGTTTCAGGAATCATAACTCTATACCTCTATCCTCCTAAGACGGAATGTGTAGGTACGGATCAGTCTGCGCGGACTGCGCAGGCTGATCTGGGTCGAAACATTACGCAGAGGCAATAATGGTAGTTTTCTCGCGGGACGGCTCATATAATGTATTTGTTTTATGCTGAAGATAATGCTTTTAATACTATAACCATTAACGAGTCTTTGTTAAACATTGTATTCGTGGTCCAAATAAGAATGGTTAGTGTTATTGTATTAAATAATTAGACGTAACACATGTGAAACCAAACAAAAACAATCACGATCTAAATATGAGCCGTCTCGCGAGAAAACCAACATTATCGCCTCTGCGTAATGTATCGACCCATATCACCCTGCGCAGCCGCGCAGACTGATCCGGGCCGACATATTCTGACTCAGCGGGATAGAGATATAGATTAATGATATCTGAAACAGAATCCGGTGCGGACGATCTACCAGTACAACACCGAGGCGGTGTTCGTGCAAAGAAGGTACACAATACCATCAGATCAAGTTTAAAGTATCGTTGTTTGATCTTAAAAATTAAAGAGAACGTTTTACCTTTATATATAATCCAGTGTTTTAATGCATATATATATATATATATTTATATTTAACATTAAATATATATTCTTTAAATGTACACTTTAGAGAGTTCACGGGTTATCACCACAATATATAACTTTACAGTTTACACCCATAAGTGGAAAACCCACATACATCATGCAGGCCGTTATTAGACCAATCAAAATCCCGAACTGTATGTTTTCAAAGTTGTCTGCTGCAGATTCGTTATATGTGGGAATGGGTTACGGTATTGGACATGTCGTGCAATAGTCAATGCTTTTTTATCTTCATTTTAAATTGAGTAGGCCTATCCTATTTAAAATGATGACCAATATAATGACAATGAAGATATGTGCCTCATATTCCTATTGTTACAAACAATTTGTTATAATGATTGCCGATAAACTGACTTAGAAAACATGTAACACTGATGTTGATATCTGCCGACATGTTTATTTCTGGCGATTAAGTACAATGTTTTACGCCGTTTTAAAAAATGTTTCAGTTTTAACACGACTTTTCCTGTATAATTCGCCAGTACTACTGCATGCGCCATTAATCTTGACACAAGCGAGTCAGTCGTAATGCTAACACCAAAATCCTGGGATCAAGGAGGGAAAACCATTAAAATGTTGGTATTACCCGGGCGAGAATCGAATTGAACCCGCGACCTCCTACACCGGAGGCGAACGCTCTACCATTTTCTTTTTTGTCTTTACGATAAAGTGTTTCTTACATGATATCCTTTTCTCGCGTATTCAAATACTTAAACTTGTAATGTCTCTAATTGACGTCATGTACGTGTCGAACAAGTTGTACCGCATATAACGATTTGGGTGATTTGGGGTCTTATAGCATCTGAGTACAGTGAAGACTCAGATGAGAGAGTTCATACCCACAGTATCACCATACTTAAACCAGCACCCAGTAATTGAATACATAGCCAGTGCTTTTAATTAATTAATAAGCTACAATATTGAACCATGTAATTGTGTTTATTAGCGAAAGGTTAAAAGTACAAAAAAATCAGGTCCGTGAAGTTAGGTTTACGAGTGACGAATTGACGAGTGACGAACTGTGACATTTTTTTAGGTTCGTTAAGTTTAATTTAGTTGACGAAATTGACGAAAAAAATATTTTTCTAAAAACTTTATTTCTTTCCTTTAGATAATGTATCTGGACGTATTGGATGCAATTTAGGCCCTATTTTATGTTTCATGGCGATCAGTCAAACAGAAGAGCTTCTTCATGTTCGTCAATTCGTCAACTTGTCAATAAAGTTGACGAAATTGACGACAAAAATATTTTTCTAAAAACTTTATTTCTGTCTTTAAGATAATGTATCTGGACGTATTGAATGCAAATTAAGCCCTTTTTTAACTTGCATGGCCATCAGTCATTCAGAAGGGCTACGTAAAGTTCGTCAATTCGTCAACACGTCAATTTTGTTGACGAATTGACGAACAAAATATTTTTCTAAAAACTTTATTTCTGTCTTTAAGATAATGTGTCTGGACGTATTGAATGCAAATTAAGCCCTTTTTTAACTTTCATGGCCATCACTCATTCAGAAGAGCTAAATCAAGTTCGTTAATTCGTCAACACGTCAACTTTGTTGACGAATTGACGAAAAAAATATTTTTCTAAAAAAAATATTTCTGTTTTTTAGAAGCTGAATCTGAACGTATTCAAAAGAACTTCATCAAGTTCGTCAATTGGTTGTCATTTGATAACATACACTGAGCCCTGATGTTTGCAACGTATAAAACGCACCAAAATAAATGTTGACAAATATCACAGCACATTCTTTGTCCAGTTGAAAAGATAAATACATGTACCTAGGTTTTAGTTGGGATGGCTAAGAGGTAAATGTATTCTGGGGCTAGTCCACGCATGAAATTATCATATATACACTTATACTGGTGAACGGAAGATAACTGAATATATTATATGAAAATCGGTCCTGATTTTGGACTTCGACATATACAGGTTCTTGTTGATGACATTCTGCATTGGAAAACATATTTTGAGGCGCACTAACGTATGTTATTATCACACGAACTGGTGAACAGACCCGTAAAGCAAACCATGCATGAAAATGAGCCCTGATGTTTTTCAAGAAATAATACGTTGACAAACATCACAGCATATTCTTCTTCAGTTGAATATCTTCATACACAGGTTCTAACTAATAGCTTTCTGCATAGTGTGTCGATTAGAAAGGGACTGCACAGCAAAACGTTTGTTTTTATTACGTCTTAGTTTGTTTAAGAATGGGTCTTCCGATTTCGCGATTTTCAGTCCTAGTAGATATTTTTGGAAACATTGTATTAATACAAAGGTTCGTAACTACTATATAGAAGAATGGACTGTTAGAACGTCTTCGGGGCAGTTTATCTTATACAGAAAACTACAGTATCAGTTCTCTGCTAATCCAGTGTGGGACTACGCTAAACGTAATCCGAATATGCTACGTGCTTGTCTTTCTATCGCCAAAATAATTGCATACACGGCATGCACTGATTTCTCCCATTGCTCACGGTGTGGAAATAGTGATATCAAAACAAGTTTGACTGAGCATATTCTGATTAACTTATTTTATGTATTCCTTTCAACAAATAACTTATGTCAAATTTGGTAGTAGTACTTTCAATATGCTAGATTCTTTGAATGGTAAGGAGTATGTTGAAGCTCTATTCGGTTTGAATCCGAACTTGAACAGCGTACTGCTTAAAATTTATGATATGTTTTACAAACATGTGGAACGTGTTTTGCAACCCCCTTCCCTATGAACGCTTTTCTCTTCGTTTCGGTCAAGCGTTTCTTTGGTGGAAAGCTATTATCAACAAATACATTTAGTTAAGCTCAGCTACAGTGCATCTCATATACTGATATTATTATTATTTTTATGCCCCCACGGAATCTCCAATGCGGGGGGCATATAGTTTTTGGCCTGTCTGTCTGTTGGTCTGCACGTCTGTCTGTCTGCACGTCTGTCTGCACAAAAAAAACCTTTAACCTTGGCCATTACTTTTGAACCATAACAGATACGGCTACCATATTTCACATGTGTATTTCTTGTGACATGACCTTTCTGTCAGTACCAAAATTGTTGACCTTGCGACCTTGACCTTTGACCTAGATGTAGTTTTTGGCCTGTCTGCACGAAAAAAACTTTAACCTTGACCACTTCTTTTGAACCATAACAGGTACGGCTACCATATTTCACATGTGTATTCCTTGTGACATTACCTTTCTGTCAGTACCAAAATGTTTGACCTTGCAACCTTCACCTTTGACCTAGATGTTGCCATTCTCGAAAAAAACTTTAACCTTGGCCATTACTTTTGAACCATAACAGGTACGGCTACCATATTTCACATGTGTATTCCTTGTGACATGACCTTTCTGTCAGTACCAACATTTTTGACCTTGCGACCTTGACCACCTTTGACCTAGATGTTGCCATTCTCGAAAAAAACTTTAACCTTGGCCATTACGTTTGAACCATAACAGGTACGGCTACCATATTTCACATGTGTATTCCTTGTGACATGACCTTTCTGTCAGTACCAACATTTTTGACCTTGCGACCTTGACCTTTGACCTAGATGTTGCCATTCTCGAAAAAAACTTTAACCTTGGCCATTACTTTTGAACCATAACAGATACGGCTACCATATTTCACATGTGTATTCCTTGTGACATGACCTTTCTGTCAGTACCAACATTTTTGACCTTGCGACCTTGACCTTTGACCTAGATGTTGCCATTCTCAATTTTTTGTTTAACCTTCCACACTTCTTTTGAACCATAACAGGTAAGGCTACCATATTTCACATGTGTATACCTTGTGACATAACCTTTCTGTCAGTACCAAAATTTTTCACCTTGCGACCTTAACCTTTGACCTAGATGTTGCCATTCTCGAAACAAACTTTAACCTTGACCACTACTTTTGAACCATAACAGGTACGGCTACCATATTTCACATGTGTATTCCTTGTGACATGACCTTTCTGTCAGTACCAACATTTTTGACCTGGCGACCTTGACCTTTGACATAGATGTTGCCATTCTCATTTTTTTTTTTAACCTTCCACACTTCTTTTGAACCATAACAGGTAAGGCTACCATATTTCACATGTGTATACCTTGTGACATAACCTTTCTGTCAGTACCAAAATTTTTCACCTTGCGACCTTGACCTTTGACCTAGATGTTGCCATTCTCGAAACAAACTTTAACCTTGACCACTACTTTTGAACCATAACAGGTACGGCTACCATATTTCACATGTGTATTCCTTGTGACATGACCTTTCTGTCAGTACCAACATTTTTGACCTGGCGACCTTGACCTTTGACCTATTGGGGGGCATCAGTGTTTCACAAACACATCTTGTTTTGTATTTTCTTTCACTATGTCTGTCTGTCTATCTCTCTCTCTGTCTCTCTGTCCCTGTCTCTGTCTCTGTCTCTCTGTCTCTGTCTTTCTCTCTCTCTCTTTCTCTGTATGTCTGTCTGTCTGTCTGTCTGTCTGTTTGTCTGTCTGTGTCTGTCTGTCTGTCTGTCTGTCTGTCTGTCTGTCTGTCTGTCTGTCTGTCTGTCTGTCTGTCTGTCTCTCTCTGTCTCTCTCTCTCTCTCTCACTTTCTCTCTCTCTCTCTCTCTCTCTCTCTATCGGAAAAAAAACATTTTTGTCGAGTACATTGAATTGCTTTAAACCAATTTAGACGATAAGTGAAAATCTTGTTAGTGAGACAATTCGTAGGCATTTTACAGTCTTTGAAGGAAATTTATTTTTGTGTTTGTCAATTTCACATTGTATGTTGTACCGACCTAGCAGACTAAATACCTTATCTGTACGTGTTCTACAGTGCAAATGCTGTGATTTGCAACGTTCTGGATATTTAAAGAAGACATAGAATGTAATAGCTGACATCCGTACAGTGTAGACGAAATTGGTATTGTTTTCATTAGTGAACCCATTGTAATAAGGTTGACATATCAAATGTTGTTTACTGCTAGTAAAGAGAACATAAAGGTCCGTCCTTTTGCTGTTATAAAGATGTACAAAAACGTGAAGTTTGGCAAAGAGAACACCCCTCCATTTGAAAAAATATAAATTTCAACTTGTTACCACTACTAAAGAGTAATTTGGTTGCAATACAATCAGTAAGCAAAGTTACAAAGGGATGTTGCGGCATGGATTAAGCTCGCTGAGGTATATAGCTATTCTGATAACTGGTCTTATTTATATTGTACTAACAATATAAAGAAAGGAGCATTCCAAAATATAATAAACAAGGGATTGTCTCTCCAGTTTTCTTCTAGATTCTTCATCACAAGAGTTAGTTTTAATCATAGGACTCAGAAAACACAATCATATTTTTTTTCATCAATTCGTCAACAAAATTGACGAGTTGACGAATTGACGAATCTCTTCTGAATGATTGATGGCCATGAAATTTGAAATAGAGCCTAATTTGCATTCAATACGTCCAGATACATTATCTAAAAGACAGAAATAAAGTTTTTAGAAAAATATTGTTTTCGTTAATTTCGTCAACTAAATTGACAAATTGACGAATTGACGAACTTGTCGAAGCTCTTCTGAATGACTGATGGCCTTTAAATTTGAAATAGGGCCTAATTTGCATTCAATACGTCCAGATACATCATCTAAAAGACAGAAATGAAGATTTTTAGAAAAAGAATGTTTTCGTCAACAAAATTGACGAATTGACGAACTTGAAAAAGCTCTTCTGATTGACTGATCGCCATGAAACATGAAATAGGGCCTAATTTGCATTCAATACGTCCAGATACTTATCTAAAGGAAAGAAATAAAGTTTTCAGAAAAATGTTTTTTTCGTCAATAGTAGTCATGTATATCAATGGTATTTTTTTTCATGTGCCTCTCTTCAGGTATTTTTTTTCATGTGCCTCTCTTCAGGTATTTTTTTTCCTTCTTTGTCTATATAAATGACGTCATCCTGGCCGGTGCAGGTAAGTTTGGTGGTGCAGGGAATTTTCAGAATCATTCGGGTGGAACGCTAGCGGAGTATCGATTATAACTCGATAGCAGACGACACATATCATTAAAATCGTTGAGTCATGATAGACACGTCCAAACAGGTTTACATCATAGCATTTACCTATATGTGCCTCTCTTCAGGTATTTTTTTTTCCCTTCTTTGTCTATATAAATGACGTCATCCTGGCCGGTGCAGGTAAGTTTGGTGGTACAGGGAATTTTCAGAATCATTCGGGTGGAACGCTAGCGGAGTATCGATTATAACTCGATAGCAGACGACACATATCATTAAAATCGTTGAGTCATGATAGACACGTCCAAACAGGTTTACATCATAGCGATGTATTAACATAATGGCAACTTTTGGGATAATGTTTAAGGTGTACAGGTATACATGTGATCATGTGAACAAAAACAACCAAGTAAAAGTAAATGGTTTAAGTTCTTTTTATTATCTATAAGACTACGATGTAGATCTAGCAGACGACACAAAAACCTGTTTAGGCCAGTTTATCTATTTTTAATCATTCAATTAATGCCCTGCTAGTCCATACATATCCAATAATTAGTATTTTACTCTCAATCTTCGGTAGTTTATCTCATTCCAGCTTCGGATACCGACGAGAACAGATAGTAGCGATTTTACCTGTATTAAGTATACAGCGTTATACAACGCTAAATAAATTTTCTAAATAAATCGAGAAATTCAGCGATTTTCGTTAGGTAAGTTGAACATATTTATCCATCCGCCAATCAGATTTTAGTATTGTTGTCACCTTGTAGTAATTCGCTCAGTTGTCAATTAAACGCCGGAGAGTTAACATGGTAGTTATATCGGTACGGTGAAATAAAATGTATCGGATGTATAACAGACGACAACCTATGTAGAGCAGACGAAGTTTATACTGGCTTACGATGAACAACTCATTCGTAAATAGCTGTGTAGTATTCGCTAGATTTTAAATTTGAAAAGATAACAAAGGAAGACATTATTTAGTACACTACATAACTTTTATTTACATACATGTTTTACATACTATTCACATTATACATGAGGTATACAACATATACATTTATATAATACAAATTACATCATATAATATAATAATACATTGTTTAAACCAAAAAAAAGTTCGTCAATTTAAATCACTAGCTTTGACCCAACTATTAAACTTTTTGGGATAGTATTTCCACTTGACTAAGTATTGCTTATTGCGTCCTTTGCCACGGCTTTTTAACACTTTCTCTACTGTCCATTTTTTATAGGGATCAATGTTAATTTTCTGTAATTCGCTTTGATAAAACGTTCCTTTAATGTCCTCGTCTTGTAAATCTCGTAGTCTGTAGATAGGTAATGTACTTCTATGATAGCGTTTGTGCACTTGAAAGACTTCACCCGTGTAAGTCTCATCATAAGCTCGTGTAAAGGGATTCCGCAAATGACTGATTCTCACATGATCGCCGATTTTAAATTTGAATGGTTTTAGTTTTGTGTTCGTCTTATTTTGTTTTGGGTTTTGGGCAAAGTAGGTAGCCAGTCGTACTTCCTCCTGGTTATTGTCTGTGACATCGGAAGGTGGCATTCCAATCGTTCTATGATAAGTATGGTTGTAGCTGTCGGCTATATCTTGTAAGACAGACAAATAGGAGTAACTGTCTTTGTGAGTGAAATATCGGTACAATCTATGCTTGATGGTTAGAATGGCTCTCTCCGAGGTTGAGGCTTTTGTTTCGTTCTGAGTCGGAAAATATCTGACATCATATTCACGCATCAGCGACTGGACTTTGTTAGTTCGAAACTCCTGACCTGTAATTGAAAATTATTTCCCATTTAGAATGGCAAGTGAATTAAAGTTAAATTCCCTTAACTTTACACTATAATTGAGATTATATAATCAATGCTATACTATATCTAACAATGTAGAAAGAAATAATTGAAGATAAATTATCCTAGAAGTGAAGTAAAATGAAGAAATTATAAGCATACCTTTATCAGCTTTGCTGGAGATCTGTTGGATGTCATGAAGATGTCTTTGAAAACTATGGCCACCTCCTCTCCCGTTTTTGGGATAGGGGCGTTTCGCCACTATCTCATAGCGAAGCTGCTTTCGAAAAGTCGGATTAAAGCTGCAACCGCAGTCCACATGTGTATACCTACACCAACATCGAGTTTTGATTGGTTATAATCTGCCTTTTCAACGATTTCATTGGTTCGACCGAATCACGAAACACTCCGCTTGCATAAATTTATGAGACAAAATAGTTTCTATGAATGAAACTCACTCTGAACTATGGTTGACCTCAATGTCAGTAGTGTGAGGTAACGTCGACCGTTATGTGACCCCATTAGTTTACAACAGTCGACTTATAGAGAAATGTGCAAAGCACTGTAAATACAATTATTGAAAGGAGTTGAAACCATTGTGGCAAAAGTAGAAATTGCCTACGAAAAGCAATTTCCCCTTTTGTCACAATGTTTTCGATTGTCGTCTGCTGCACATGCGTCTGTAAGCGCCTGTAGGCGGAAAATGGTTACATCCTTCCCATGGAAGCGGAACCCTTTCCGTGATACTATAACAGTTCGAATATTTAAAAAATATTGTTGAAAATGGAGCTATTGCTGACAATGAGCAATTCCTCCTTTTCACACAATACTTTCACGCCTTACATCAAGGGGAAAAATATATAGTTGAAACCTTTGTGGAAAAAGAGGAAATGGGTCATGATAAACAATTCTGCAGCCGTCTGCTGCACATGCGTCAAAAAGCGACTGTAAGCGGGAAAGGGTTGAACCGTTCCCGTTATAGCTACTTAGTTACAAACAAATGTTGAAAGTATATTTGCAAACGGAGCAATTGCTGACAATGAGCAATTCCTCCTTTTCAAACAATGCTTTGAAACATGAATCAATTTGTTTCTATAACCTAGATAACGAAAACATTTGTCTACAGTTATTATTTTAACCTTTGCCCCTTTTAGACACATTTGACTAACCTTAACAGATGAATGATAATCAACAAGTTTGTCTTTTTCCACAATGTTTTCATCACTATTCAAAATCATACTTTTATTAATTCAGGTCAATAGTTATGCCTTAGTTCAATGTTGTTTGCTGTATATTTAGTCTATGTGGTCAAGGTTAAGGAATACTGTAAACAAACTTGTTACAACATAATTCGTCCAAAGAGAGAGGTCCTACTGTGTATACATGCCATGAAATAATGTTACAAACGGTCTCACCGCTACTGGGGAATTGTTGGTAAAACAGGTCGCGTTTTGTGTTGAATATTCTCATGTGTCGCTGTATGTAGACCCTACTAGGAAATAGAAATTAAATCTACAAATTATAGATAAGTTAATTTCAACATTGATTGATTGGGATTTAACGCCGTTTTTAACATTTCTTCAGTCATATCACGGCGGCCAGTTCACCTACAAATGTATTTCCTGGTTTTCTCAAACCAGTACTCCTCACAACAATCTTCCCAAGCAACTGGCTGCGTTTCCACATAGACTTAGCCATTGGTGAAAGACGAATGACGCATGTCGCATTGACTTTTGTCAAACGTCGGAAAGAAATTTGGCCGAATTTGTCAACTCATCCGAGTTATAACCGCAAGGTCATTATTTATTTTATTATTGAGAAGCTTCTAGCGATTTTGGGACTAAAATAGTATATATAAAATAAAATAGTATTAGTATATAATGTATATGCATTTGCGTTAATTTAAGACTCAACGTTCATCAACGTGTAATATAGTCCTAGATGTATCTGTTGACAAATAAACTAGAAATGTAGTCTAAATAGGTTTTTGAAAATTAACCTTGACGGTCCGGTCCCGTTTCGGAGATACAATTAAATTGCAAATACTTTACACATACCATAATCTAAACTGACGTGTTTTGACGCATCGAACCAGTCTTCTGTAATCAATACTTGAGTTGTCTCCGTCTGTAAAGCTTGGAGGTATAATCCGGCGTCCGGCCGGCTGTCTGCCTGAATGTGCATTCGTCCGTCCGTCATGGATTGCATGTATTGGTTAACACGTTGTTTCTGTATTGCAGATTTATTTCAAAGTGGTCACAATTATACCCGTGTGATCAGGAGAACGGCAAAGTACTAGGTACATAACTCTGGTCTGTTTTTTCAGTTATCTCCATTTTTCCTTATTTAGTTCAGCGATTGTCTCAATTAACTTTCATTGTATCAATTTCAAACTTGGTTTGTAGGTAACTTATGACCTACAGATTTGCAGTGCACCATTACCATAAATTTAGCATGCTGCGTTTGGAGTGTGTATATTTTTGTCTTTCAATGTTCTCCCTTATTATATGCAACACATGCGTTCCGTGAAATTCCCTTTTTCGTTAATGAGTGCTTCCCCAAGATGTGTACTTCGTCAAATCTAATCTGTTTTTTAGGTGTAAACTCAATTTTTTCATTTCTTCGGTTATTGTCTCAATATATGTCCAATATATCAATTTAAGACTTGGTGTATAGGAGTAGTATAGGGGCCGCTTTGCTTGCAAACAAAGATGACGTAATTGGCGCCATTTTGTTGACCTAGTTACTACCTCATTTGCATATGAGGAATAACACGAGAGAGGACGCGTCCAAATGACAGATCTAATTTTAGACTCGTTATTTCACAATATTTATATAAATAGATGTTGTGTCATTTTCTATAACTAACCAATCAGAAGTTACAGAGAGGACATTTCAATTGTATAAAAAGGCTGCGAAACATCTATAACAGTCACAACCTGACAACATGTCTAACGTTAGATGTAAACTGGATTTGGGGAATAGTCGTTACGTTCAAGTGTGTGAATGGAAAGAAGAGTTACGTGTGGACTTAAGAGAATGGAACGGTGATGCGCCTACGAAAAAAGGAATAAGTCTGACATTATTGAGATACAAAAATTTCGTTAATGTGATAGAGAAAGTCGACAAAGCGCTTCAAGACAAAGAGTCCTACGAAAGTCATCTTGGTGGAAATCTGTGGTGTACAGTCAAGGGGGTTTACGTTGACATTAGAAAATATTGGAAACCAGAGGAGGAAGTCGTGCCTACCAAGAAAGGGCTTTGCCTAAGACCGCTCGAGTACCGACGCTTAAAGGAACTGATAACGGAAGTGGGACGGACTTTACCCGAATTGGACACCGTGGTACCTTGTTATCTACAAGGTGACCATATGAACCAACTGGGAATGTTAAGCTGTTCCGAATGTAATCCGGGTGATTCTCACAACTGGTAACAACCAATAAAAGGAACTCCCTCCACATTTTATAAATAGAAGTCACGTGACTAAAAACATTTGGGGGCGTGGTTAAATGCTGATATAAAAAACTGCTTTAAACGTTTATACGTTTATAATGATAGGGCTAGTGGTCGTGGTATGTTGGTTAACGGATGAGTTTAGCTGGTGGCTGTTAATACGAAAACTAAGAAGAGAAGCCAGGGAAGCGGTAGATCAATTAGCGCTGATACATTTGGGAGAGGTGGATAATGATTAATAATATCGTCGTGTGTACGGATCTACAGTGTGATATAGATTTAAGACAACTAGCATTACGCTGCTACAGTATCATTTATAACCCTAAAACATTTCCGAGCGTTCAATGGAAACACCCAAAAATAGGTGGACATTGTATGGTATTTCGTAATGGGAAAATGATTGTCAACGGAAAGGTCAAGTCTGTCAAGGAAGCTAAGAGACGTCTGAGACAATACGCGCGTCTATTACAAGCATTTGGATGGACTTTTCGGTTAGGACGCATTAACGTCAAGACGATATCCGCCTCTTACAAAGTAGAAGGACCTGTAGACTTGGCACACGTCGTCAGATAATATCGAGGAAGTTACGAACCGGAACGATTTCCAGCCGCCATGTTTCAGAAAGACTGTATTCATTTTACTTGTTTTCATTCAAGTACAGTGCTCATGACGGGTATCAATGATGAAAACCAATTACTCACTATATGTATGCCCGTATTGATCGAATTACCATTATTGTAAAATGTACCCTGGGGGAACACCCTAATCACCCAGGCGTACTATATTGTGCGGGGTTAATAAAAACATGTAAACTGTAATTTATTTGTTGTTGTTTATTTTGTGGGATATAATAAAAAAAAAAACGAATGATTACACTTTCCACAATTTTATTTTACAAAATCAATTCACATTTTAAATGTTTTACACGGTAATTACGCGACTCAAGAGTCGTTCATTATAGTCCAAGTTCGCAGGATCAAACTGTTCGATAATACGTCTCATACTCCATCCACGAGATCTATGAATAGCGTAAAACAAGCAAAACTGTCCGCAGGTTTGTGTTCCATACTGTTGGAGTCGTTTTTCGTTATATATATAACGTTGTCCATTGGCCAGTAACACGCGTTTAAAATGTGTGTGGTAATAGTCCGGTGGGTGTCCCATGGAATCGAAAAACTCGGCTGGTCCTCTCAATGGAAAGTAAAAGGCGACCCAGTGTCGACCCGGTTGATGATTCTTGTCCGTATTAACGATGTACACTTTGGGTCTCCATTTAATAGTACGCGGCAACTTATCAGCCGGTACAACACTTCCAAATTGTTTTACGCGTCTCATTATATATGTCAACTTGGACGAATTCATGACTCTAATACAACGTTTCGACTCGCGTCAATCTTCATAAGCGAAGGAAACTTGGCATACACAATGACTGTGCACGTTTCGGGTAAAGCTTCTGAGAATTTGAGTTCCAATCGAGTATGAGCTCTCTGAGAAAATCGATCATTCAGGTCTCCTTCCGGATTGAACACGTACAAGCAGCTTCCACTTTTAAAATCTTGTCTTGTCAAATGAATAGCGCTTTCAACTCTATATGTATACAGTCTTTGGTAGGCTTCTATGTAGTTGTCACTCTTATAGTTGGGTTGTAAAGGTGATGAGGGTGTAGACTGACTATCCACAAAAAATCCAGCGTAATTACAGTTGAAATGTTCCGTGTACGCCAGAAGACGATACCAATCCCACAATCAATTGTCTCGGAACTTCGCCTTGAAAAAGGTCATCAGTGATGAACGAGTATTGTCCACTAGGCACGGCGTAAGACTTAACGACAGATCTTGTATAGGGATAGAGAGCCTCTGAGTTTTTAAGTGTTTTGGACTGTCCGATAATCACTTCAGGGTCAATTTTTACCATAGCCACTTTTAAGGCAGCTTCTTTAATGACTAATTTGTAAGCATTATCGTCTGCAGGAGCGGCTAACCGGAACGGATCTTTACTCTGCCACAATTTGATATTGACTGGTACTCCATTCAGTAGCAATCTGTCTTGTTGACACAGGTCGACTTGAAGACGTCCAATGACATCGTAAGTTTTACTTTCAGCTGTCCATGAAGCTCTCGTGTAAAGTCCATTGTTTGCTCCAGCAGGGTCAGTGACTTCCGGAGAATCACTATCGTCTTTATGAAATCCTAAACAGTTAAGGTCGTGTTGGGTAGGATTACCAAGCAGCAAATCCAGGTAAGCCTTATAGGCATAATTATTTCCCACTTCGCTAGTCGGAAGTTGTTGGATATTGAGATCAACTTGTGAGAACATCGAGTGTAGGATATTGTTTGTCACACCGATCTTGTCTGTCTTTTCCAAACTGGTCCCATCAGCTTTAACAAGGTTGAAATTAACGTGAAGTAACGTGTTGGTCAAATCGATATAAGAGCTGGATGTCCCCGGTATGTTAAACTCAATGGCAGCGCCTTCAGTCAGTTTATTGATTGGTCGAAATGTAAGCCATTTTGTTTTCTGTGATCCGGTGTGAACTTTTGGAGCTTGAAATAAGGACAAATTGTCACCGTGTATATCTTCCATTACGACAGTTGATCTATGTTAGAATGTTTTTTCCTCTTGGTATCCTTTTTTGGTTGGCTGGTTTTTCTTTTCACCGTACCCTTATAAACTTCCTTTAACTCTGACTTGGCTAGTTCGACAGCTTGAGCCACGGGTGTCACAAAGTTAATGGTGGGTTCTTTCATCGTTCCACCCGTCTGAATTTTTTCAACCACGTATTGTCCTTTATGATTAGGCTTCAACTTCCCTTCAGCCATCCGTTGAAAATGTCGTGTCCACATTTCTACTCTGTCCATCGTCGACGTAAGTGAAGTACACAGCGAGTGATAGTTTTGTCTTCAGCTATAAGCTGTAACTTTCCTCCCCTTATAAAGATTCGGATTCGATCGATATAAGCCTTTTTACCGGGACGTAATAGAGCACAGGAAATTCAAATGGTTTCTTTCCTTTCTTAATATTACGTAAGCGTCGTAATACGGGAATCAACGTGTTTTCAACGTAAGACTCTTGACATAGGTCGGCGCACACATACAACGTGTCCGTATTTACATAAGGTTCGATTTCGGCCAAGGCGCATTCCCATTGACCTTCTAACTTATACACTCGAGGTAATTCTATCGTGAATTCTGTAGACGTATTATCGGGGTATTCATCTTTAGAGTCGTTACTGGACAGGAACAGATAATGGTTGTCCATCTTGTTGATGGATGTCGATGTCCGATCGTCTCTTATAAGTGTTGAGAGTTCTCCAATAGGTCCTAGCTTCCGAAATGGCCTCGTCTATGAGTGGCGTCAACTGTTTCAACGTTAACCATTGATGAAGTTCCAATTGGATTCCTATAGGGGTCGCCGTACCGTTAAAAAAACGTCGAACATCCAGAAATATTAGGCCATTTTGGTTACACAGCGTCCCGTAAACATTTCCCTGAAGATGGTATTGTTTGACGTATAGGCACGCCGTATGATTGAGATCAATGGGTTGGATTACGTTGTCTACCGGACGACGATGTGTGACGGACACGCTGATCATGACAATGCCTGGTAAGGCACAAAACAAGGCAATGAGTACAACGCCTATCCCCTTTACGATCCTGAAATGACCCTTCAACTGATCTTCCCCTTCCAAACATTCTTGAATGAGAGCTCGACACGTCATAGTTAGTTGTTCACGGTGACGTCATCTCCACCCTTATAAACTATAACGTAAGACATCTTTTTCTGGGAGCCAGCTGTCGTATGCCTTAGGCCAATGTAACCAACGAACGAGCACTTCCTTTTGTTTTTGACGTGTTCTCTTCTTAAGCACTTTTTCAATGTGATATTCGGTTGTTTCATCTACATTTACCGCTTGTAACTCGGAATCATAAAAGGTCCCTTCTATTGTCTCACCAACCCAGCCTTCCAGAGTATACACGTTTACATCCTCTCTTCTGTAGCGAGATTTGACTTTAAAGAGTTCACTCGTCCATTTTTGAGAATATTCGCGATCAAACACGCTTTTGATGTGTGATATACGCACAGTCTGGCCAATTTTAAACTTGTATCGTTTTTTCTTTTCATTCTTCATCTCTCTCTTTACTGTGGTCTTCTTCTGACCTTTCTGTCTCAATAAATATTGTTGGAGTCTACTTTCACTCTCGTTAGACTTATTCACAGATATCGGTGTATCACCCAAACTTCGATGAACGGTATGGTTGTAGCTGTGGACCATGTCTTGTAACGTATCTATATACCTCTTTTTCCTCGTCTTCAGCATGCGTCTAAATATCTTGTGTTTGATTGTTTTGATGACACGTTCAGCGTAGTTGGCTTTTGTTTCGTTTTGTGCCATCCTATGATGAATACCGAGATCTTTCAAAAACTTGGACACGGCGTTGTTTTTAAACTCTCTCCCTTTATCGGATCTTACGGTATTTGGGGTTCTCTGACCTAGAATCGAGCTAAGGGCGTTCACAACCTCGACACTCGTTTTGAATTTGAGTGGTTGGCACCATGTATATCTGGAAAATACGTCAATTACCACTAGTATGTACTTGTAACTATCATTGTCTTTGGCCAGGGATACCATATCCATTAAGTCCATATCCCACATACTGTCTACGCCATTGACAATAACCCTTGATCTTTTAAAATGTCTCCTGGCTCCCCTAGTGAGAGAATAAGCATCCTGGTCTTGGAGCCATTTCCTAATTCTGTGTAGACCAATTTTGAATTTGTCCTCCGATTTCACTACATCATAAAGTTTGGTTGGTCCCGCAAAACTAGCAGGATGTTTCGGATTGAAATAGATTGACGCCAAGTACTCTTTCCAGTCCATTATAAGTGGATCCACTTTTTTCTTTTCTTTTCAATGGGAAGTCCCGGTGGTCGTAATGTAACGTCACGCTTAACAATAAACGTAGTCGGTAGATATATCTCTTCTAGACCTTTGTAAAATGTATTAGTTCCAAGAGGCGTGTAGTTCTTATGACGATATTGTGTGTCCTTCAATAAATCCACGATATTGGATCGTTGAATCGTTGTCCCTTTATAAATGAGTTCTCCTCGTTCGTTCCAAGCCAACGTACCCTTAGGGTCACGCGATATATAGGTCAGGATAGCTTCGACCCTAGATCGATATTTCTTAAGAAGCACTTCCAAAATGTCACTATTAGTCATCTGTTCAGAAGTTTCTTGTCCTCCATCCTGGGGTGGTGCCGTGTGGGAACGATCCAGTAAACGTTGATATGTATCGTAAGATAAAAGTACCGATTTCTGAACACTTTTCATCGTATATAGTCTCTTAGAGCGGGTTCCACCGATTTCAACAGCTTGGCAATGACCGCACCTTGTTGACACAACAATTCCTTTTTCTTTTTAATACTAATCTCCGTGTCGCCCAAACGTCTGATAATGTTTCTATGTCTTTTGATCTTTGGTTTATGAGAGGGTGTAATCGGTAGTATACTATGGAGTAAGTTGACTATCACTTCTGTCAACGCTCTCAATTGATCGTTGGTAATGGTATCCAAAAGTTGTTTCCTTTGTTGTTTGGACGCGGTATTCATCAACAATTGTAGATAATTCCAATGTTTTTTAATTAGACGACTCATCGTTATTGTATAGGAACGGTACTTCCCCTTATAATCTCGTGTAAATGACAGGATCTTCTCCAGGAAACACGTTTGTTCTCATTCTATACGTGTCTTCTCCCATAGGCGTTAAGTCTAAAACTAAATACCCATATCTTTCCGTTGTAGCATCTTCGTAAGCTTCTACTAAGGTATTTGATTTACCAGGAAAAAGTTTTTGTCCCAACGTCATGATCTGAGATGTTCCGCGTACATTTTTGAACAAAACTGTGTACCAACTATTTAAGGCGATACTTCTGGCCGATTTTCCTTGTTGAAAAAGATTTTGAGATAGATAGATGACGCTTAAACGACGATGGTGGCATCCCTGTGTAAACAGCAACTATGTGTCTTTACTTTCCACGACTTGGTGCATGAGATCGTCTATTATAATCAAACTGTGCTCTCCGTTCGCAAACTCTTCCAGTTTAGTCGTTGACGGTAAGCCATTATGTAGTTCAAATCGAGGTATGGTCTGTTCCATCATATCGTAGAGAGGTTGATATACCCCATAACACCACAACATTTTCGTTGGATGTTCTCTGGCATACATCGTATCGAGGTTACGTAATAAACGATACACCCACCAGGTTTTACCGGAACCAGTGGGTCCAACTACCGTCATACTCGAACATGGTTCGAACTGAAGTAAAGATGTTTCACTAGTTAGCGGCATCTTTGGCGGCGGCGGCGGCGGAGGCAACGCTTCAGTGAACGCATTAAGCGGCGGCGGCGGCGGCGACGGACACGCTTCAGTGAACACGTGCGGCGGCGGAGGCGGATATGTTTTAGTGAACATTTTAAGCGACGGTGGTGGTTTGTTGTTTATGTTTTCATGTATATTTCTTCTATGACGAAGCATGACGTCTCTCCGTGAAAAATGACATTGACACACTGGACATTGATTCATGATTACTTAAAATTCTTCGTGTACACTCTTATAAACTTTGATTTAGTTATTATATTTCATGGGCGAAACAAACGAGAAAACAACTATGTATGTGTATGATATTTTATTTACGACAAAAATGATATTTACAAATATGATATAACGAAAGGTAATACAAAACAAGTTCAAAACAAATTTTATCAGAAACCATACGGTTCAGTATCAAAGTTTTCAATTCGTCTTCTTTTAGTATACACCATTTGATACGTTTTCTTTTCTTCTCTATTATACAGCTTCCTCTTTCTCTTGTCTCTACATATTTTATTAGGATTGGTTACGGTTATGGTTGACTGAACATTTGAATCAGTCACAATAGCTTTAACAGATTCAAAATTTATCATTTGACTGTTTTTATAGTTTAGTGTGAATCCTCTTACTTTACATGTTTCTGCGTTTGTATTGGTCTTATACGCATACTTTTTTGGGCCACCAGACACATACTCTACAATGTGTTCTCCCGTTCCAAGCTCATCTGTGAGTTCACCCAGATAGTCGCCCAATGGTGGGTCGTACTGTCCGAGTCTACTCACATAAATGACACTGTCTGTGTCATAGTACAGTACGCGTGTGTCTACTTGTTCGAGGACACTGTATAGTTTGAGTCTAGCCCAGGACGTGGTAAATGTAGCCAAATAAATGTTCGTTTTATTGTCTTCGGGTTGGCAGTCCTTTTTGTAGGTCCACTCTATTTGGATCATGTCATTATTCAATATGTGGAAATCGGTTGGTTGTTTCATTGGATCCGAAAACAATTGAAAGAGCAGATTGGCTTGACTTTCGTGAAAAAACTCGGTCTGTCTCATGTTAAGTCTCTGACCAAACTTACCCCGAAAGCTATTGAGGCATAATTTGGCCAAAGCTCTTAAACCAGGGTTCTTTGAAATATTTTTCTGATCCAACGAAACTCCCTCTTTCTCAAGATAATGTTTAATATAATTATTGGCATCTGTTTTAGTTTTAATCCAGTCCGGAGAACCGCTCGCCTCTTGTTTAAACTTTAAAAATGTGTTAATATAATTTGCGAACAGTCCTCCTTCTCTAGTTTTAGAATCATATTGGGTTGATTCCTCCCAGTGGTATACTTCGTATATTTTTTGAATACGATAACCTAGTCTTAGAGCCGTTTCAATTTCGGGAGTGCACCACGTACCTATCAACTCTCTTTGTTCATCGGTACAATCACATGGGTTGGGATTCTCATTATCCGCGCAGGTCTGACACAAAGGAAATTTCAGTTTGCCATTCGACCTATACGGAAGAACTGGATGATACAGACCCCGAGGGGGTAAGATCTTGAATTTGGCAATACCGAAATAATCCTTCATGTCCCCGAAATCTTGAGTTATGATCTCGGGGTGACCTACGGGATACCGACAATACTTATTTACCCACGGATACAAGCTCGTGAAATCCACGTACTTGACTTCTTCGTTAGCCTGAACTTTATAGTAGAGTTGACTAGCATTGGTACGACCTCCGAAGAAACTTTCTCTAGGATCTAATCTATCCGATATATCTAAATGTTGAGAGAGGTGTTTCATTTCAGCGTTTGTAAGCATTTCATTTTTGAAGTCGTGGTCCCAAATACAAACATATTTCATTCCTAATTTTTTAACGTAAGCTTTCTTTTTTAGAGTTAAAGCGTACAACTCGTCTAAATACTGACGGGTGAGTGGATGGTACGTCTCTTCTCGATTGTCAGAGAAACAAACGGGGCAACCATGAAAAATACAACCGTGAAATTCATAAGCCGTATTTGTCTCTCTACAATACCCGTCCAATTTGTAACGACTTCCGGGTAATTTGTTCTCACCTCCATTCAGAGCATGCTGAATGTGGACATTATCGAGACGCGCTCTCCACTCTAACCACTGAATTGACACTTTACTATACTGGTCGTTGTAACCACTGGGAGGAATCTTCGCGATAGCGGTACTCACAAATTCTCTCTCACACACTGTTTCACCAACGAGTTTAGATTCGTAGATCCATTCATTTCCTTTCTGTACATAAAGTTTTTCGTCAACGACTTTTGACTGTATCCATTCATCGCCCCCGGTCAATTTGACTCTCCATTTCTCTTCCAAAAATTTTGTTCTGAACACATTCATACAAACAGACGCTATCGTGACGGAATCGAATGGATCTACGGCTCCAAACTATCGTTTTTCTTTCTTACCTTTCTTATTAACGACCTCTCTTTCTTCCCCCGTCGCTCTCATTAACAAATCTCTAAATTTTAAACATGATTGTCTTAAAATATCGACGTCACTCCTACAATACTCTAACATTTCATTCCTAAAATTAAACACACACTCCTTTTTCTCATCCAACCACGTTATTAACTCACCCCTCTCTTTCTCACTCATGAAATCTTGTCCAAAATAGTGGGGTTCGGGAAAAGATCCTATATAATTTTGATGTTCTCTCGTATTAAAAAAATGGGGAAACCACCCTTTTTTCAATTCGTTTAAACCAAAGGCTTTCGGTAATTGGGACAATTTCATTGGCAAAAAATTAAGACTGTCAATCACTTTGATATGTAAATCTCGCTCAACAGCCATATACATTATTTACTAACCGTTGTAGATTATTTTGTCTGTCCTCATGGATTGATCAATCAAATATTCCAAAAGAAAATAACCATCGTACCCTTTCATGTTGTGCGCAATGACTTTGAAACATTTATGTTGGTCCGTGAATAACCACTGACCAAACTTTTCCGCGGTATCCGTTCCTTCGAAAGTGACTTCCCTGAATCCACATTTACCTGGACAAGGACCTTCGTACTCATTCTCGTGTGAATCAGTGTTGTCACATTCGTCGCACCGGGTACCGCAGCTGGGACATACTGACTCTGGTGTTAATGGTTGATCGATACATTTTGGACAAACGGTATGAGCTACAACAAAATTTGGACGATGTGTAGCTTTTCCGCACCACGAAGATTTACAATGTTGGCATTTTGAGCAAGATGTACATACCTGTGATTGACAGTCTTGACAATTACGGTTTTTCAAGGGTAAATATCCTTCATTACAATACATTTTCTCATCCTGAGAGCACTCAAAATCAAAAAAGATAAACTTGGGTATGTAATGTTCTTTGGCTTGAGTGGCTCTCAGGAAACATAAATGATCATCCTGCACATATTTATGGCAGCTAGAGCACTGGTACTCTCCACACTCGTGCTCCTCTTTCTTCCACTTGTCCGTCCTCAGCACTTTGTAACAGTGTGGACACTTCCACCATTTTTCGCACTGGGAAGGTCCGCTTGGTTTTCCTTTTCCCTTTCCTTTCTGATGTACAGGGGCTTGTTTATGATTTGTGAAACAGTCTTCCGATCGGCATGTCATATTACAAATGTCGCAATCGATAGGATGGTCCGTTGTTGGGCAGTGATCCCTTTTACACACTATACATCTGATCTCACATTGATGACGTTCTTTGTTGTTGTAATGTTTGAGGCATTTGTGACAAAAATATCTGGCGCTGAAGAACCCCGTTATACTCGTGATGGCATGGAAGTGGTCGTCATCCACCAAGTACAGATATATACATGGTTGTTGGTCTGTACTGGGACTGGTTAAAAACTTATTACCCAGTCTAGCACTAACTACCATAACGCGTACACCCAGAAGCTCTTCAAACGCCTCCACATCATTTAGACTGGCTGGTCGATCCAAGGGTACACCAGCCAACTGACTGATGGCAACCGCTAACTGTTTCTGTTGTTTACGGTTTTTGTTGACAAGGTCATTGTAATAGGTAATGGGAACTTTTTGGTGTTCCATGACCAATTCCAGATTACTTTTCTTGGCTCTGGTTTTGGTCACCTCTTTCCATTCTTCGGGGGAACATCTGTTTAATTTGGCCCAGCTGACCCCGATCGCTCTGGCCATACATAGTTGATCATCATTGTTAATGGTCACGATGGACGTTTTCAGTTGGAGAGAATTATTATCCCCTTTTATTTTCGTTATTCTACGTCTGACTCCTCCTTTCGGTAAATCAATGGTTCCGACAGTGATGTAAAAACTCCCGTCAATTGAGAGATCTTGATTACTGTTGAGAACCTTCTCGATCATCGCCATGACCCATTCGGCGGTAAGTTGGTCCCAGTTTCGGAGAGGAACGACGATAGGGTCGTGAAGTCCTTGATGGTGAATTACCACGCGACCCAGATCATTTCCCGCCAAATCACCCGGGCCTCATTTAATACATCTTGGAACATGTCATTGAGCCCCTCTCTGACATCCCGTAGCTGTTGTCCATTGTACTGTTCGTCGATTTTGACCTGGTATGTTCGGTCAATGGCAGCGTTTTTAGCGTACGTACGTTCTGACTTTTTTCGCATGGTGTAGCGTAATTTCTGTTGACCACTACCTGACTGAATTACAGTCGTAGGAGGGTCCCAGACCCCATCTTCTACACACGCAGTGGCTAGCTCGTCCATTTGATCATCGAAGAGGATCGCTTTCATACTTTCGTCTATTTCGTTTTGGTCGTAGTTGACCGCTAATTCCAAATCTTCATCATTGAAATCTTCGGCGGTGTTAAGCTCTCCTCCTAAATTTTGTAAAATGGAGTCTAGTTCTTCATTGACAAACTCGTTGTCATACTCCAGGTTTCGTAACTGAAACAAACGAAACCTCACTGAAGGAGATTCCTGTATCCCCATCGTCGCCGCAAAATTCATTAACTCGTCAGCATTAGTATACGAGTTGACCATAATTTCGAACGTAGATACGATCTTTTCCATGTTGACGGCTGGAGTTCTAATAATAGAATGTCGTAGTATGTCCAAACACAGCTTTTTATACACTCGAATCACGAGACTGGTATTTCATTGGTTCAGTAAATTTAGTAACTCACGTCACTTATCTCAAATCTGATTGGCTGTTTTTTTCAAAACGAGGCTGGTATATCATTGGTCAATAGATTTAGTAACTCACGTCACTTTTCTCAAATCTGATTGGTTAAAATAATTTAGTCAGGTCAAGCTTGGTTTTGACACAGGTGTTCCTCTGGCTCCATTAAAGGGGGATTTGGCATTTCAATGCTCTATTGTTTACACACCTGGTCTGTTGAAATATCCGATAGTGATGGTGAAATAACGAGTCTAAAAATAGCTCGGGGGTAAGCGATCATTACAATGACGTTTATAACTATGTCAATTTTCGGGTCAATAACTATCAATCAATTAATGATATTTGTAAATATAAAAAAAAATATCAGAAATCTGATGATTTTAATAAATAATGACGTCACTTCCGGATTAACCATCTCAATCGATAGATATAACGAAACCCTTTTCAACGAGTCCAAACACGACTACATTCGGACAAGAAATAAAGGAGTTATCGGCATTTACGCATTGAGAAGACTTTTGACGCACTTTAAAGCAAATATTTAAAACGACGATAACTAGAGAACCTTTTGTCGTAGGACCATAATATTTTCATATATGAAAAGGGAGCAACGAGATCTTTCCAACGACATATCAAACTTGAGGATATGAGTAAGATCATTTTTTAGGTTTAAAAATCTCTCATATTACATAACTTGTAAACTATAAACAATTATAGCGACAAACTTTGGTTTAAATGAAAGCATGTTGTGTCTTCTTTCATTTGGTATCATAAAGAGAAAACGTTAAAGCGTAAATAGTGAAACAATTTAACAAAAACCGATTTGACAGCTTTAAGAGGCTGCTTTCCTCTAAATATTTGATTAAATTTGGAATAAATGTGTACAATTTAGGCTATAATATCGTTCTTTTAACAATATGATGGTTATAGGATGCCTTCAGAATTTTTATTACGTCAACATGTATATCTGTTTAACTTTCTCTAAAACTCATAAAACTGGTCAACATTTATTCAGTTGTTACAATGATTAATTAAATACTCATAAAACTGTACTAATTTTATTCAGTTGCTATGACGATTTAATTAAATGTGCCCACCATCTGAATCTCTCTTTTGAAATTATTCAAATCATATCTAGACCGTTTTATGTATACATATTTCTTTCCATTTCTGTTCTACATTTTGAAGAATTCAGATCATTTAAAATGTTCACGTTTCATTATTTTCTCTCGGCAGTGAATTTAATTCAGAGAATTTTGAAAATTGGGCATGGTCCACACAAATTTGGAAAATGTGATATTATTTTACGAGCTGGACGTAAGGAATCAGCCATTGAACCAGATGATTGTGTTTTAGTTTCTAATGGATACTCAAAAAGTGTTGTAGATGATAAATTTACTCCATTGCTTACAATCAGGTACTGTCATTACTACAAGGGTTGCTTTATGGTAGGAGGATCCCAGAGCAACAACTTATTATACGGATCTTCCAGGGTCGCAACTCCTCTGAATATGGACATACCAATTCGACTGAGATCAGATTATATCTCAAACAGCACAAGTCGGACATCCATTTCTTGGGCACTTTAATACATGAGCTGGCCCATTTTTTCACATTTGATGAAGCAGAGTCCCACGGTTCACAGTGGCAAGAGTGTTCTTTGCAGTTAATGGCATTAATTAATTGTTATCTGACTGACATTCCCGTAGAAGATAGCGGTTGCCATCAATTGTGCACCAGGGTTATCGGGGCAAACTGCTGCGAACACTTTGTGACTGGAACAGTGGTGATTGCTTAAATTAAAGTTTCGGTCAACATTTCGGACTATTTCGGCCTATTTTCAAAATTCAAAATTCGGCTCTTTCAGAGACGGCCTCCACGTGGCAAGAGCTGGGCATCATTACTCTATTTAAGTATTGATGGCTAACAATCTCAAACAAACATATATGCTTATAAAATGAATTAATACATGACATGATTGTATGCATAGAGATATTTATAATTCTCTCCCCCCTCTGAATACATTGTACTCATTATCAATTCCTTGAAATAATTTCTTTTTCTTTTTTGTTCTGATTGTTTAGTTATTTTTTAGAAAATATCTATTTATAGTAAATGACATATAATCTTTTATATATAGAATTGTGAGTTTGAACGTGGGTGCTCTTCTATTTTAAGTGCACAGATATATATCATTGTATGTCCCTAAAGAGGAACGGTTTCCCTAAAGAGGGAAGTGTCTGGCTGCTCATTTAATTGGATAGGCCGAAATGACAAAGTCTTTACTCGGATTGCATATGACTCTCAATTTTCGTGTATACGTTTGTGCAAAACCTAATACACCAATATCTTTGCTCATCTTCTTTTCAAGAATAAGCTTATTTTGTTTAACGCAGGCTTTGTCTGGAGTCGTCAAACATTGCTTAATGCAACTCATCATACTAGCTTTGTTAAAAAACAAAGAAGCGTCCGAGTTACGGTTCAGTAAATGTTTTTCCACCACGTGGCTAGACAGTCTGAACATGTTGAAAGTAAAGCGTTGAATAAACGGAGACTGAAAAAAGTCCAACTAGACGACCTCTCTGTAACTTTTGATTGGTTAGTTATTTTTAGAAATGTCTATTTATAGAAAATGAGAGTTTGAACGTGCGCGCTCTAAATATAGACCCATGATGTCATTCTAAATATAGAACTATTAGACATATCTATTTATAGTAAATGACATATAATCTATTTATAGAACATGACACATAATCTATTTATAAAAATATGGTGAAATACCGAGTCTAAAAATAGATCGTGGTGTCAGGACATGCGCATCTGTCATTTGAACTCTGGACGTTCTCGAGGTAAGACGTTAAATTTATTGCTTTACCATACATGTTTGAATGCGTGCTTCGGCTCAACTATACGACATATTAAAGGGATATATCGTGTTGTATGGATGTCTCGTGTCAGGTTTCCCGAAACAATGTAGCAAAGGTTAGGTCGAATTTCCCCGCCATTATTTTCGAGGGTTCCAACAACATACCCGCTAGAATCTATTGGTAGAAGGCTAGAGACAAATCGTTGGTGGTCTCGCCCGAAGGGTGTTACTGAAACACTTGCTCCATTGTTAAAGCTTTCTAAATATAGACCTATGATGTCATTCTAAATATAGAACTTTCAAAAATGGACATGTGCAGTCATTGTATAACTACAAAATGGAGTCCTCACTCCTGTCCATCCTTACATGCAAATGAGATACTATAAATAGTAACTAGGTCAACAAAATGGCCGCCGATTACGTCATCTTTGTTTGCAAGCAAAGCGGCCCCTATACTACTTATAGGAAACTCAGAGCTGCAATTGTGCAGTGCAAAAGAAACATAACTCTATCATGCTTTCGATCGTCTTTCATTTATCAGCATGATTACAATATACTTTGTGGATCTTTAGTGATTTCTGAACTAGAAATATTTTAATTAAGGGTAGCTGCTCGGTTTTTTTTTGTCAATCTTTTGTCCTTCGATATTTTGTTTATACAAGAAAAGGGTAAAACTTTGACAAATGAGGTATATGTTATTGGCAGGCAATATGTGTTGCTTCAAACATTTTTGGTTTGGTTTATTTAAAGGTCATTGTTTCATTGTTTCAACAATGTTTGTCCATATGATCTATGCCATATGTTTTCAACTTACGTAACCACACGTACTTGGAAAACGTGTCTATGACTAACAAGATATACTTGTAGTCCTGGTTCAAGTCCACAAATTTCACCATATCGATTAAATCTGCCATCCACAAATCATCTGTTTCCGCACTGATCACATGATTGCGCTGAAAACGTCTTCTAACTGGTTTGTGTAGACTGTAGAATTCTTGGTTATGCAAGAACTTTCTTATTCTGTGCATGCCAATGTTATATATTCCGTCGTATTTCGCAGCTTTATACAGCTTTTGTGGTCCTGCAAAACTACCAGGGTGTTTAGGATCATACTTTATATGGTTGCATACATTTTTCTGCCATATCCGTTGCATCATCTTCATTATCTCCATTGCCAATAAATTGGTGGTATAGCTTGTTGAACTTGTTTTTGTTACAACTTTGAGCAAGGTCCCAAAGATGTTTATATCCCTCATTATCTTCGACGTCATCATCCATTTCATGTTCTTCCTCCTTTTTCAACCGCTTTTCATGTGTCTCTGAACGTCGTGCCCCGAATCAAACAAGAGTCCACAATCGTCACAAGCCTGAACTTTATCCGTCATGGTATTTGTTTGTGTTTCGTCGATGTGAACACCTTGAACTCCTATCGATGAATGATCGAGTTCTGGTACACTCCTCTCTTTTATAGTTTTGTACTGACCTGTTTGAATATGATTGGTTATGTCAGATCGGTTCTGACGTTCTTCCATCAGATTGGTCATCTTACTTTGGCTCCCAGTTTGAGTGTCTGTCCATGCCATCTCGTATTTCAGTCTATCGTTTTCGGACGTAAAGGGTTTCAAGTCCACGAGTAAATACCCGTAAGGATTCTTAGTGGCTCTTGCGAAGGCTTTTTGGAATTTCTCGGTATTACCGGGGTACATCTGTCGAGCTAGTGTCATGATCGTGTGTCGATCTACTGGGTTGTTGAACAGGACTAAATAATGACAGTTTCTCCTTTGAGTAGTGTCCTTGTTTCCGAACAAATTCTGGTTGATGGAAATCACTGATAATGATCTGTGATGGGACCCTTCAGTAAATAAATCAGTTTATCCGTCTATCTTTGCCCGATTCCTTATATAAATCGTCCAATATCAATAAATTGTTGATTCTGGGATCAAAGAAATCATCGTCCTCTTAATCCGTCGGAATGCCCTGAACAAATTCCACTCTTGGAAATACTCTCTTCTGAACTAACGAATACAGTGGTTGCCATCTTTTGTAAAGCCATACGATTCTTTGTATTATCGGTTGAATCCTAACAACATGGTTCTGCAACAAATCCTTGACAAACGTTGTCTTCCCGCATGCTGAAATGCATTAAAAAAAAACCTTTGATTAGGTCTATCCAAAAACTAGAAATTAAATCTATAATTACAACATTCATTGATATTAATTTGGAATTAATTATTTTAATCAAAACATACCTGTGGGCCCTGATATCATCATGGTAAAGGGGTGTTGGAGAACCATCCTACTCTTAGGAGCCTGTTGTAATGGCAATGTCTCATGCAGTTTCTGAGTAAATTCTTGCTGCTTTTGCTGCTGGGTATATTCTTGCTGCTTTTGCTGCTGCTGCTGCTGCTGCTGCTGCTGGGTATATTCTTGCTACTTTTGCTGCTGCTGCTGCTGCTGCTGCTGCTGCTGCTGCTGGGTATATTCTTGCTGCTGCTGCTGAGTAAATTCTAGCTGCTTTTGCTGCTGGGTATATTCTTGCTGCTGCTGCTGCTGGGTATATTCTTGCTGCTGCTGGATATATTCTTGCTGCTGCTGGGTATATTCTTGCTGCTTTTGCTGCTGATCATAATTTCCCTCAATCATGGAGTGTTTATTTTTAATGTGTCTATTCAAATCGTGTGTCCATACATAACTTTTATTGCATAAAATGCAATGGTTTGCCATTTTTCTTTCGATGTACACTCCTCAGCGTCTTGTAAAAGAATGATATATTACTTAAATTCTGTGTATTATATAACTTTTTACTAATATTGACATAGCTAAATATGTCTGTATGTCACAAATGACCAATCAATGAGATCTACATTATGTGAAAGGCCAATCAGATCCCTCTGTTTACTATAGCCAATCATATGCCTTAGTTGTATTATGAGTCTTTAATAATATGTGAGTACTGGATACCCATATTTCATTTCACTTCAGGTCAGCCAACGGAGAAGGTTCTTAATAGTGTTTTGTTGTAAACAGCTGTTGTTAGTTTGGATAACTCGGATCCTGTGCTGATAGTAAGTATTTTGTTTTAATTCGCGTGATTTAGTCTCGCCTGACGTTTTCTTAGTCTCGCCTGGCTTTATCTTAGTCTCGCCTGGTTTCTTCTCAGTCTCTTTTTCCTTATGCTAACATTTATTAGATATTCAACAAAGCAAAGTTGTCATAATACCAAAATATGGTCAGTTATATGTTCAGCCATTCACATGATCCAGAGAATCTATTTATTTTAAATATAACATAACTTTTATATTTCAGGTCAACAACCTGCGTAAACATGGCCTATAAATGTGAGCAATGTGGAACTAGCTTTTCCAAGCTCAGTGAACTAAAACAACACCAGCGTACAGAAAACCACTGGAAACAATTTGCATGTGATGTGTGTGGAAAGTGGTTTACCAGAAAAGACAATTTGGATCAACATAAGAGGAAACATATAGCTGCAAACAATGTGCACTGTGACGAATGTGGACAGACGTTTTCACGTCAATATGCTCTCCAGAGACATAAGGAGCGTGTACATCAAGTGGGTGCAGGTCGAAAGCGGAAAAGCCCCCCAACATCAGAATCAACAACTTCAAAACGTAGAAAAATGACTGATGCCAGGGCTTATTACAATCTGCAAAAAGTCAACGAAAAGATAATTAAACAATTTAGGACCAAATCATCGACATACAAAGTCGTATTCAAGAACCTGGAAGTTGTGGATTTACAAGACATTTTGACTACGTTAAAAGCATTGTTTTCCTCCATATTTAAAGACGTTACAAAAGGGAGTAAGTCAAATGATCTAGTTCGAATGGTTGTGCAAAGTCCAACATTGGATTACCCTATAGTTATTCCCTTTCTACCTATAACGGCATTAACTGCTGATCGTTTTCTACAAGAAGTGGAACGTGTTTTACAATCAAATGAAGATTTTGCTATCAATGAGAATTTGGAGTTCGAAATAACATTGGTAGACATGCCAAGCGGTGGATCTCGAAAAAGGTGCAAATTTGTGAACAATGACAGGATTTTACTGGAAAAGAAATGTATTATTCGGATCAAAAATGATGATGACAAATTTTGTTGTGCAAGGGCCATTGTAACAGCAAAGGCACGACTGGATAAACATGAAAAATGGGAAAGTATTAGAAAAGGTGGGAGTATACAACAAGAGATGGCAATACAATTGCACGGACGCGCTAGCATAGCACTCGGGAAATGTGGATTGGAGGAAATAAAAAAGTTCCAAACTATTCTACCTGACTACCAAGTACACGTTCTATCTAAAGAACATTTCAATGCAATGATTTACTCCGGACCCGAAGCGGCAAAAAAATTATATTTAAATTATCACGAGGAACATTATGATGTCATCACATCAATGTCAGCGTTCTTGACACGAAACTACTTCTGTACCATGTGTAATAAAGGTTATGACCATAAAGACAAACATATTTGTAACAATATCTGCGCTTCTTGCCGAAAAGTACACGAGAAAAATGTTTTGGACGATTGGATACATTGCGAAACATGTAACAGATACTTTCAAGGACAAGACTGTTTTGACCTCCATTCAACTGTTACGTTTAAAGGCAATTCAACATGTAAGACATATTATAGATGCACTGAATGTAGTACAACAATCAACAGAAAAATGCACAAGAAAGATCACGTATGCGGAGAAAAGTATTGTGACACGTGTAAAATATTTGTCAGTGAAACACATCAGTGTTTTATGTTGCCCGAAGAACAGGCGGATGATTTGCCTATGTCTATTGAAGAAGAACTTATCAACGAGGACGAAACTGTTAAAACATTCATCTTCTTCGATTTTGAGTGCACACAAGAGGATATGGTTACATGCTGTAAAGGACACCTTTCAGACTCTATGGGGCTTTGGTCCAATTGCAAAAAAGCAATGTGTGGCTCTTTCGAGCATAAGCCAAACTTGTGTGTGGCTCATAAAGTATGCACCAAATGCATGCAGTACGATGTCACCAGTTCAAGCCAGTGTGAAAACTGTAACAAAAATGAACATGTTTTTAGAGGAAGCTCGACTTTAGCCGATTTTTGCTCCTGGTTGTTTTCAGAAGAAAATGTTGATACAACAGTGATTTGTCACAACTTTCAAGGGTATGACTCATGCCCTGTTCTTCAGTATCTATACAAAAATGCCATAGTGCCTAAGATTGTTCCGAATGGAGCAAAGGTGATGAGTGTGGTTGTGGAGTCATGTAAGATGAAAATGATTGACTCAATCAACTTTATACCTATGGCACTTGCAAAATTACCTGCTATGTTTGGTATTAAGGAACTGAAAAAAGGTTACTTCCCACATCTCTATAATCGAATGGAAAACCAAGGAGCCATGCTTAATTGTTTACCAGATGTGCACTATTACAACTACGACTCGATGAAACCATCGGATAGAGAATCATTCTTAAAATGGCATGAAGAAAACAAACACAAGCCATTCAACTTTCAAACGGAATTGTTGGCGTACTGTAGATCTGACGTAGATATACTTCGGCGAGGTTGTTTAACCTTTCGGTATAATTTTATGAGTATCACAAACATCGACCCGTTTGAACAATGTATTACAATAGCCTCTGCGTGTAATTTAGTATTCAGAACTAACTTTTTAGAACAGGACTCAATCGGTATTATTCCACATCACGGATATAAACCTGAACAAATGCAATCAGTTAAAGTGTTGCAGTGGATTAAATACTTGTCGCATACTCAAGGTCACCAGATTCAACATGCGCGGAATGGCGGTGAAAAACACATAGGACCATACATGGTTGATGGTTACTACGAGACTATCAAGGGAGAAAAAATCGTATTAGAATATCATGGAGATTTTTGGCACGGAAATCCGACAAAGTACTCTAGTTCTACAGTAAATCCATTGCGAAAGCTAACTATGGGTGAACTCTACCAGAGAAGTCTCGATAAGAAAAAATACTTGGAGGAAAACGACTTCACATACTTCTCCATATGGGAGTCTGAATTTGAACAGCAGTTGTTAGAAAACCCTGAAATGAAAGAGTTCGTAAACAATTGTCAAATAGTGACACCACTGCAACCACGAGATGCTTTCTTTGGTGGCAGAACAGAGGCATTTACACTCTACAAAGAAGCATCTTCGATTGAGAAAATTAATTACTACGACGTGACGTCCCTTTATCCTTTCATCAATAAAACAGGAAAAGTGCCTTTAGGTCATCCTACCATCATTACTGAAGATTTTGAAGGTCTTGGCAATTATGAAGGTCTTGTTAAATGCAAGGTGATTCCACCACGACAGCTGTTTCACCCTGTGTTACCATGTAAAGTCAACGGCAAGTTGCTATTTCATCTTTGCAAAGCGTGTGCCGAAGTCAACAGTAAAGATAGGTGTACTCATACAACTGAACAACGATCTTTTCAAGGCACTTGGGTGACGGACGAGCTCAAAAAGGCCATTGAAAAA
Source organism: Serripes groenlandicus (assembly GCA_031761405.1). Lineage (NCBI taxonomy): Eukaryota > Metazoa > Mollusca > Bivalvia > Cardiida > Cardiidae > Serripes > Serripes groenlandicus. The sequence continues at coordinate 42,216 of JASEVX010000665.1, forward strand.
GGCTATCAAATCGCGAAAATCTATGAAGTTTGGCACTTTGAGAAAGTGTCGCAATACGATCCAAATACTATGAAGAGTAGTATAGATAGATCGCTATACGCATTACTTGTGGCTGTGGCTGCGTGACCTCGACATTGTCCTTGTCCCAGAAAGTTTATCGTTCCTTATCTGAGCCGGTTGTCAGGTCATTAAGCCTTCCAAAAAAGAGTGTATAGACGTGTTGTCATTTAAAACCGCCGCAGTTGAAATTTTACTAGTTCGTGTCTGAACTCGACTTTAGCTATAATGAGCATTACAAACGGCTTGATATAGCGTCCAATGAATGTATCGCTTCTAAACAGTAGAATACCGCTTAAGACGGTGCTATACATAAATGAATGTATTCAATGATCCCAAAGGACCAGAAATATTAAACGTGATAATAGGACATGTTCAGTGGTCACGAATGTACTTACCACCGGTTATTCTCACAAAGATTCGTGTTATATATGTATATTATTGTCTTATACTACTCTCGGTGTTACGACAACCTGACAATCTGCTGCAGACGACGTTTAAAATCAACAATGGAACGTGTCGAATATTTTTTTTTATAAATCATCCTTTTCAGATGAGTTCGTTGAAATTGAATTGACCTAACTCAGATTTTTACTTGTCACTTTTGTAAATGTCAACGAGCATTGTCCCTGCCAAATACTTCCAAATGGAATATTTCACAGTAATTAGTACTGCAAATTAGCGAATAATAGCCAGTTATATAGAATCACTTATGAATAGATAATTAAATCTAAGAGTGACTCGTTTTGATTTTTAAACATTAATTTCACAAGCCTTACAGGGAAATGTTAATTTCGATATAAAAACAGAACATTTGAATATTGTCGCCAGATGTGTTGTCCTAACTCCTTCGGCGATATATTCACGCTTTTAGTGTGATCCGAATTTGTGAAATAATGGACATTATTTCTAATGACGGGGCTTGTATTGTTCTTATGACGTGGCAATGTCCACATATATGCAATATCTCTGTCTGACACCTGTCTCATTATATGAGTGCAGACTGTGATGTAATAGCTTAGTCTAACCCTATATAAACTAGCTTGGGTGACTGTAAAAGCAGACTGGCCTTGCCGGCCTCGGAGTCCACATGTTTCTATGCTTATTAAACTATATGAAACTAGCTGCCGTGTTGAGTGTTATTATGCCACAGGGGTCTTTTTGGTGCCGCTTGACCAGGACGAACAACAAAAGTACTACCACTAGGAAACAAAGGTTGGTGATTTTTACTTGACTTTTAACTGTTATTTTTTGTGTGTCAACATGGCTGAGAAACAGATAACGCAACTTTTACAAAATTTAACTGATCAATTATCAAATTCAGGTTTCAATTCAAATTTGGTTTCTATCTTTGGAGGGGATTCTTTAAAATTCAAAAAGTGGATAATAGAGATTGAGAAAATTTCCTTTCTACACAATCTTCCAAATATTAAAAAGAAATGTCTTGCATACAGATTTAGTGAAGGGTTAGCCTCAGACTTCATACGGCGTACTCTGGATGAAAACCCTGATCTTAATTGGGCTGATTTCAAAAACATATTATCAAACCGTTTTGGCGAAATTAGTGACACTCACATTCAGTTTTCGGCCTTACAAAATATCAGGCAAACTTATTCTGAAAGTATTCAAGATTTCGCAGATCTCATTATTGGATTAGTACCAGAATCTTACCTCGGTTTTAACAATGCACTAGATTTAATTGACATGCAAATTGTAGGTTTCTTTATAGATGGTTTAATTGATAAAAATATACAAACACATCTTATAAGAGAAAATCCTAGTACGTTTCAAAATACAGTTTCTTTAGCAGTAAATGAACACAATGTCAAAATAAGGTGTAAAATAAGATCAGACATGCGCGAAAATCCCATTTTAGAACAAAAACAGGTTACTGTTAATAGTGTGGGAAAGAGTAAAATGTGTTCCCCAGGTAGAAAGGATCGTCATGACAGGTATATTAGCCACAGGCAACAATGCACAACTAGGTCCACTTTAGACAATCGTATTGGAAATTTTGACAGGCGACTCTCGCAATGCACAACTAGGTCTTCTTTAGACAGTCGTAGTGGGAATTATGACAGGCGACTCTCTAAACCTTCACAAACTGGTTACGTTAAGAAAATAGACTTGAAAAAACTCATACAATGTTTTTTCTGTAGAAAAATTGGACATCGCAAATCAAATTGTAAACAATTTCTGCAATTGAAGTCGAAATCAGAAAACAATTATAAGTATCAAAAAAACATGCAATCTCTGGCTGTAATCAGGACGTCAGTTCAGAGAAATTAAATTCCTATCAGTTCAATACATTTTTGGAAGAAAACTCTATACCGAACTCTTGTCTTATCAGAATCCATAACCTCTCGACTCGTGCCTTGATAGATTCGGGTGCTTGTTTCTCCATCATACATAAACGTGTATTCAAATCTCTCAAACCAAATGTAGACTTAGATCAGACTGGAATTAAGTTGAGTTCAGCCTCGGGCGATGCGATTAAAGTTTTAGGTTCAGCTAATATTGAAATTAAAATAAATAAGCTAAGAATTAACCATACTTTTATTGTAGCAGACAATTGATCTAGGAATGTCATTCTGAGAAAGGACTTCTTAGCAGCAAATTCATGCAGAATCTACTTTGATTTAAATTGTATAAGAATAAGAGATCAGTATATCGCATTGCAAGATGATGCCAATATTGCATCTCTTATCAGGCTATGCAAAACAACAGAACTCAAACCTCATACTTCATACAGAATGGCTGGTAAATTAAAGTAAAAACCCCTCCATTTCCAATGATATTTCATATGAAGTTGCGTCTGTGACTGAAGGTTTTATGGCCAGTGAGCCGTATCTACATATTACAAACAGCTTAGCATTCCTAACTAAGAAACGTCGCATTCCAGTTCTACTATCAAATTTCTCCAATAAAACTATACGTTTAAAACGTGGATGTATAATCGGACAATTAAGACCGATTGACCAATGTGTATCAGTGACAACTGTCAAGACCGACCACTCTGCGCGATTAGTGCAAAATATATGCTCACTTGACAGGGATATCACTCAAGATACAGAACATGGTTTACATGAAACGTCATATCAATTTCGGGCTCCCCATGAGTATAATGAAAATCTTGACAAATTAATTAGCAATTACTCAGATATTTTTTCAAAAAGTGAATTTGATTTAGGTAAATATCCATTTGAACAAATCTCCCTAGAGACCAAAACTAGTGAACCAATTAAATCAAGGCCGTATCGTGTTCCCTTTTTGGAAAGGGGCGTTCTTAAAGAGAAAGTGGATAATTTATTGAATGCTAAAATTATTCGACATTCTCACAGTGAACATTCACATCCCTGCATTCTTGTTGACAAAAGGGATGGCTCTAAGCGTCTTGTCATCGATTTCAGAAAATTCAACGCCATATGTAAGACCACTTCGTACAAACTCCCCCTTGTAGACGACATTTTAGCTTCACTAAATGGATCTAAACATTTCTCATGTTTAGACTTGTCAAACTCTTATCATCAAATAGAATTGAATGAGAATGATAAGGAAAAGACTGCATTTAGTACTCCTTTTGGTCATTTCGAATTCAACCGTTTACCTTTTGAAATTAGTCTTGCTGGCGGGAGATTTCAAAGCATTTTAAACAAGGTACTAAGGGGTTTTGAAGAATTTAGTGTAGCTTATTTGGATGACATTTTAATTTTTTCTCGCAACAAGTTAGATCATCTCCGCCACATTGAGGAAATTTTCCGAAGGTTAAGGGAAAATTGCCTTAAATTAAAAGCAAAAAAATGCACATTCTCTAAAGATTCAATGACATATTTAGGTCACCAAATTAGTTCCGAAGGTATTTCACCCGTTTTAGAGAAAATAAAAGCTTTGAGAAATATAAAAACTCCAAAGAATGTTAAGGATGTTAGATCATTCTTAGGATTTACAGGTTATTACCGAAGGTTTGTATGGAATTATGCTGATATAGCTGTACCTTTGACCCGTCTCACCCACAAACATGTTAAGTGCGAGTGGTCACAAGATTGCGAACGCAGTTTTCAAGAAATCATAAACAGATTAGAAACAACTCCTATTTTAGCTCACCCTAATATATCCAAAGATTATATTTTATATTGCGACGCGTCAGACCTTTCAATAGGGGCTGTTTTGACCCAAAACATTTCAGGTTCAGAAAATGGAGAAAAACCTTTATTTTTCTTAAGCCATGCCTTATCTAGATCACAGAAGAAGTATAGTACTATTATGAAGGAAGGTTTTGCAATTAATTATGCAATAAAAAAGTTAAACTGTTATTTACAAGGAGCAAAATTTGTTATTAAAACAGATCATAAACCGTTAACACATTTATTAACTACAGATTTCGATAACAAGGTTTTACAAAGGATAGCTTTGAATATATCAAATTACAATTGCACAATTGAATACATACCGGGAAGCAAAAATATTGTAGCTGATTTTTTATCTCGTGAAATTAACCATTCAGATTCGGGAGACGACAACAAAATTGAGCATTTAAACGCATCTGACCACAAATCAAAGTCAGTTAATGTCATTAATAACGCTGATCTTGACGTAAGACAAATAGCCGAATTTTCAAAACAACCGGAACTTTTAGCTCATCCCCATAATTCAGAATTATCTCAATTAAATTTAAGTCACGAACAAGACTTAGATGAAGACATCAAAAAATTAAAACATAGGGTTAAGACAAATTCGCTTACAAAACATGAAAATAGGAAGTTCATCTTAATTGATGAGATATTGCATTACATAACAAACCCTGATACTGATCCATGTGTACGAATTTATGTCCCTTCCCACCTTACTAATTTGATATTAAGGGCTAAACATGAGATTGGACACCCAGGTATAAGCAGGTTATACAGTATAATCAAGCAAGATTTCTACTGGCCAAATTGTTTTAAAGAAGTAAACACTTTTGTAGAGACATGTGTCCAGTGCCAATCAGTTAACTTAAAGCAAATAAAATCCCCGTTAGGTCGAATCAATATACCAGCTTTCCCCCTTTTCAGAGGTATCAGTTGATTGCTGTGGACCCTTTTGTCAGACATTAGCAGGCAATAAATATCTTATTGTATTTCTGTGCGAATTAACTGGATATCCTGAAGTGATTCCATCGCCAGATATTACCTCCGAGTCAGTTATAAATGCGTTCTATGAAAATATCTTCTGGCGTTACGGATGTCCAATCAAAATAAAATCAGACAATGGGTCTTGTTTCACATCAAAAATGTTCACAGAAACTATGTCTGAATTGAGGATCGAACATCGCAAATGCAGTCCATATAATCCCGCCGCTAACGGTAAAAATGAAAGAAGTCATTCACCCTTATTTCAATTATAAAGAAATTAATTCCCCAGAATCCTCAAAATTGGGATACTGTTTTGAATCCCGCACTGGGAGGAGTCAGGTTTAATATATCGGAAACAATGAAACAGAGTCCTTATTTCTTACTGTTTGGACGTGATCCAATCCTACCTATAGATAACCTTTTAAATCGTCGTTTGAAATATTACGGGACAGACTTTCACAAACACATGTTGGAAAGAAATCATCAAATTTACTGTGATGTTTATAAAACAATCATGAAGGCAAGAGATCAAAGAAATGCGCATGCAAATAAAACAAGGCAAGACGTTAATTTCGAGGTAAATGACGCAGTTTATTTCAAAAACCATGTTAAGAAAAACAAATTAGAGCTAAATTGGCGGCCATATTTCAGAGTAATTCAGGTTAATGGCCCAAAATCCTTAGTTATAAAAAATCTACTGGACAATCAGTTAATCACGGTTAACAAAGACCACTTACGTCATGCCAACATTCAAGATTGGAACTTACCAATATCGAAAAAGATAGATCCAAATCCTATAAGAAATTGCAGATTTGTTATACCCCCACAGTCAGACTCTTCTAGCCCTGCGCAAACCGAAAACCCATTACCACAAGTAAAAAGACTTATGACAAGGTCAGAGCGAGATAGATTATCGTCGCGAAGCGACTCTACGACTTCAAATTCTGAGGATAAATTAACATTAAAAGAAATACAATCTAGGTTAAGACGCCAGGAATTTGGTAGGGAAAATATTTCTACGGAAGAATACACATTTAAGAATGAAGAAAAGGAAGAAATGGATTTGAATTCAGAATATGAATCTTGCCATAGCTCGATGGAGCAAGAGTAATGCGTAATTGGGTTGTTATTAGAACCAATTGAGTATTGAACTGCTATTAGGAATTAATTAAAGTCCTGTAAAATAAGTAGCAAATAGTTTGCATTTGAAATGATTATGTAATCGCTTGATAAGCGGGAGGACCGATTTCTACAAGGAAATGGTCCACAGATGACCTTAATGGCAATTAAGGCTAAATATGTTAGAATAAGGCGTATAACTTAAATACTAACATAAACGGTGTTAACCGTATTTACTTTCGAGTAAGGATTAAAAGCTGTATAGCTTACTTTCTAGAGATAGAAATAGATGTAAATAAAATATACTAGAAGATAAGAATTACTTCAAATGTTTTGTTATTGCTTACAATTACTCATATAGTAAATTCCGTATAACAATTAAATATGCAATAGATCAAATTAATAATAGTTAATTGAATAATTACATTCAGTGCACATTGCAGGCTGTTTTCAAACTTGGTTGCGTTAAACTGTTTCTTTTATACATGTATGACCTATGGAATACAGTTTTAGTCAGTAATTTCACCACACACGATCCGGATGACAGCTATATTCAGATGTGTAAATGGACATTTCTACATATCCATAGATGATACCACCGTTCACAAATCGTAGACGAAAATACTTGTCGTTATACAGTCACTAACACAACCTGGCCAAACCATTCGAACCAAACCACATTATTTCGGAATACACAATCATAAAAGCTTGCACTTCACAAGCAAATGTACACAACAATGGACATATCGTGTATATGAACTTATATGTCATGTGATTGACAAAACAAAAGACAAACTAGGATAAATTCAACCTGCCAACGCTACCCTGGATGGTTTTCAACATGGACGCATGCTGTTTATCAACCGATGGGAACCGCTACAGTCTACACCACTACAAAGGACATGAGATTCCAAAAAACAGATTAAAAGACACTTATTTATTATAAACTTGTTTAACTAATACGGAAAACTACAATCATGTGTGTTATATTTCTCATGATACTTCAAGTTATTGTTTGTAAATGTCAATTCTTGGTTTAACATTGATATTGTTTGTTTATAACGTTATTGTTATTTTAGGGTAATAGTGTTCCATGTGAGTTCCCACCTGCACCTATATTTCTTGTTTTGTGTAACAATGGGAGGTGTGAAATAATGGACATTATTTCTAATGACGGGGCTTGTATTGTTCTTATGACGTGGCAATGTCCACATATATGCAATATCTCTGTCTGACACCTGTCTCATTATATGAGTGCAGACTGTGATGTAATAGCTTAGTCTAACCCTATATAAACTAGCTTGGGTGACTGTAAAAGCAGACTGGCCTTGCCGGCCTTGGAGTCCACATGTTTCTATGCTTATTAAACTATATGAAACTAGCTGCCGTGTTGAGTGTTATTATGCCACGAATTTAGGACGAATTTAAAGAGAGGAAAGTATATATAGAACTGTCGCTTTTAACTCTTTCAGCGCCAAAGGCAATACTGAGGTTTTTGCAAACAATACTGATTCAGGTGATTCAGCTCGTAACGAGCTGTCTCACCTGAAATCAGCATTGTTTGCCTTTTAGTTATCAAAGTCGTCCAAACGTTTATTACATGATAAATGGAGAAACCGGATTTTGAACATGATAGAGTCTACTTTAAACAATTCGGCGCTGAAAGAGTTAATCGGAGAAATTGCTTATATTGAGCAATTTCTTCTTTTACAACACTATTTTCAACTCCATACAAGCTACATATGTTGGTGTATGTCGGAAAGGGTAAACAAACATTTACTTTGTTCTGGTATATCTGATCGTCGTCACACTGCTTATCTGCTATAATCCACTGTTAACCCTTTCCCTCATACGACAATTCTGCAGCAGACGTCTTTGAACGTATTTTGTCAAAACATAGAAAATCTCCATAATTGAATGGATAACCTATGACAAAAAGTGGAAAACATTGTGGCAAAAGGAGAAATTGCACGTTTTGTGCAATTTCTTCTTTTGTCACTATGTTTTCAAAAAGCCGTCTGCTGCAGAGGCCTCCGAAGCGTTTATATGAGGGAAAGGGTTAATAATGTTGCGAACAATCTAGATACAGATCAAACAACACATTTTTACAATTTAATCTTGGCCTACATTATTCGATACTTAATAAGTAATTACTAGAAGACAAATACAACAAGGTAAGCGTTATTTCGTTAACCGTATGAGATTAATATTTTAGAATCCCTCTGTTTTGAAAATATCTGAAGGCGTTACTGTAGCATCCATAACATTGGATGTTTCTTTTTGATACATAACTGGGAAACAATGAGGTGAAAACCCCAGAGATGTTGCTCGTTTTGTTTAATTTTTCCTTTTCCCACCACTATATTTTCTTGATAGTTGATGCGTAAATGGTCGTCTGTGTGAGGGGAATTGATATTAATCAATACAACGGCAATTGGCCACACTAATATCGCCACAAAATTGGGTGATAAAAAGTTCATTTATCTTAGCGCTGGAAATCATAAACCATTTCCCACATAAAGGCGTTTCCTGACGCTTCTCCAGCAGACGAATTTTGAAAGGATTATGGAAAAGGAGAAACTGCTTATATAGAGCCACTTCTCATGTTTCCACTACATTTTCAGATCTCTTCTATATGTATGCTTTCATTAACCCTTTCCATCATATAAACGATTTCGGACGCCTCTGCAGCAGACAGCATTTTGAAAACATAGTGACAAAAGAAGAAATTGCACAAAACGTGCAATTTCTCCTTTTGCCACAATGTTTTCAACTTTTAGTCATAGGTTATCCATTCAATTATGGAGATTTTCTATGTTTTGGCAAAATACGTTCAAAGTCGTCTGCTGCAGAATTGTCGTATGAGGGAAAGGGTATTTTCAAACACGTGTGCTGCAGAATTGTCAGATGTGGTAAAGGGTTAAGTATCACCCACGTTTTCCTGGAATATTCACCACATATGAATACTTGGTAGAAAAGAGAACTTAAGATGGTATTTTTCTCGTGTTTCTTTTATAGTACTTTCATCCTTCCGGATCGGTTATCAATGAACCAATATTTTATTCTCATTTACATATGAGCCGAGAAAACCAACATTGTGGACTCTGTGTAAAGTATCGATGCCATGGGATCAACCTAAGCATGCCGCGCAGGCTAACCCGGACAGGCACTTTTCGCCTCCTGTAGATTTTCTGTTTCGCGAATCATTACTCTATAACTGTAATCTCCCTGAGACGGAATGTGGCGACCCGGATTAGACCCGCAGGCTGATCTGGTCGATACATTATGTAGAATCCATAATGTTGGTTTTCTCATGGAAAGGCTCATGTGATCATTTTTGTCGGCGTATGTCTTATAAGTTGATACAAAATTTGTATTCGCGTGGTTCCGCGTACCCTGTCTAAAATATTGAACGATCAAATATGTTAACCCTTTCGCACATACAGCAGATCAGCAGGTGACTTTGTTAGCATTTAGTATAAAAAGGGAAAATCTCTATAAATGTAATAACATTTATTTGAATAAGTCGAAAACATTGTGGCAAAAGAAGAAATTGCTCATTATGAACAAATTTTCCTTTTTGTCACAAGGTTTCAAAAGACAACTACAGAGTCGTCAAAAAAGTATGCATGTAGGAAAGGGAGTTAAAACGAGACTTTGAAAACAACATACGTAAAGTACGGAGGTAATTAGTTTAGAAAATTAGTTAAAATGATAGATCCTAGAAATATATCTTTTGTAATTTTATTTAATTTTGCAATCCAAATACTGATTCGATCACATAAGATTCATCGTCAACAAACAAGCAATTGAGATTTAACGATTACATGGGTATGGTCACATAGCAAACAAACACAAACATCATTTTATATACATTTATACGACGTTTGCCTGAATTCCGCGCTAATGTTTTGCACCTGAACCAATCTTTAATTCTCTTTGACATGTGAGCCGGCCCGCGAGAAAACCAACATATTGGCAAAAGTTGAAATACTATGCTCATGATGACTAGAAACACCTTTCTTCCTTCTGCTGATCAAGACCATAGGCGAGTTTACCGACAATTGACTTTTAAAAACAGTGTGAGAAACGGATGCTTATTATGAACTATATCTCATTTATTTCCCGCAATGAAATCTGCTTCACAACATAAGTACGCCTTTTTGTCTCGATGTTTTTAATTCTAGATTGAACTTTTCCCCCAGATGTTTCCGCTTTGTTTATAAGTTTATAAATAGCTAACAGAGTTCACGGTAACAGTAATGCACTAATCAAACTAATCAAACGGTATATTTCATGCCAGAGAAGTTCTATTTTTAGGTTGAGTTACCTAAATGTAACATCATTGACACACCCACCTTCCGTAAAACAATAGGGGTGCAAATTCATGAAATTTCATTGTTTCAAACCCATACATCTTAAAAGCATTTTATGGCTTTTTCACTTAAATTCTTGCAAATAACCGGACAGAAAACTAACCACATTTCGTAATAATTTTTGATTTATTAATTTTCTACAGACATTTAAGCCTTTCCCACATACAACACATCCGCAGAAAACGCTTGTTTAAATTGCGATGTCAAATTATTGGCAATCTCTTAAACTGAAGGCACAGCTATTGAATAGAGATAAAATCATTGAATCAGATGGAGAAATCCCTCATTTTGCCACATTGTTTTCGAGAGTCAACTGTAAAAGATACGTCAAAATGTTGAAAAGAGTTTAAACAACCACGATAACCCTTATAATAGGAAAATAGCTCTATATTTTATTAAAACATAGTGCGTATATTTCTGTAAATAACAAGTTCAAGTTACAATTCGCAAATTATCTTATGATCAGCGACACACGAAAGTCATCTTATTAAACAAGACAAACTTTAAATTTAAATTGTAACCATTTCCATGATCAATTTTTAAAATGAATTTGTCAATCTTTGCATTTGGAAGAATCCATAGCCAATTCTAGGAATATCAATGGAATGTTGAGCAGCCGACAGTTGAGCGTCTGGACAGACGGCGCGAGTCCCCGCAATCCTGTGCACCTAGGAGGGAAGCCTTATATCAGTCGGATAGACTCTGGTATCCAACCACGGGTCTACCGCTCTACAGGCTCTTACCGCTACACCACCGAAGCGGGTGATGTTGAATACAAAAGTTATTAATAATGTATTCCCAAATTGTGGATATTCATGCTGATCATGTTGAATGAAAAAGTTATTAATAATTTATTCCAAAAGTGTGGATATTCATGCTGACCCGGGTCTGTTGCTGTTGTATATACTTTCATTTAAAGGGATTTTCCACACAAACAAATCAGATATGTTTTCAAAGTCGTTTGCTGCAGATGTGTTGTATGTGGGAAAGGGTTAAATGATTTGCACATATCGAAATATTCCAATGCATCAGTTATAATAAGATGTTTGCAGATAAAAAGTCAAATATGTCATTGTCAGATATCTAGCCAGGATAAGTTGAAGTTTTGTTTTGACATTGCACAATCGTATAAGAAAGATTCGAGGATTGGTTATTCGCATGGCGTAGTTCATATAACCAAGATTGTGTGAGTGCATGACAGTAACAGTTTAATTATTTTAACGCGGTTTTGTTTATGTACTCCTTAGCCTAACCTTGACATCAGTATAAAAAGAGCCCGTTCTGTGGAACAGGTACTATTTGGGCGTTGTTAACAGTATCGATCCAGATCACCCCGTGCATCCGCATAGTCTGTTCCAGATATACACTGTTCATATATTATATTGTTTGAATAAACATGTTTAGAAAAGTATATCGTATTGTAAAGATTCGGATAAGACTCGTAGCTAGCAGTTGGACAGTGTGATCTGAGACTACGCTGATCAAAAATGCCAAAGTTTACATTTTTCAGGATGTGCTCAGTGCATGAGCATAGGTACACGTTGTCTTTTGCGAACAGTATAGATCCGGATAGCCTGTGCACCCGCACTGTGTTAATATATAGAACAAGTTTGAACGGGAAAATGAACTGCAAGTCCAACATGCAGGCACATTAAGATGCATCTGCAGAAGACGACTTTAAAAAGGAGAACATGTTAAGTATGCAAGAATTTCTCAAAAATCAAGGATTGTAAAATATCTGCATAAATTATGCATTTAATATTATAAAATGGGACACGTCTGTCAATTTGGGGTCGTAATGCTTTTATGTATGGTGAAGACTCAGGCGAGCATGTCCATCCGGAATGTCTCATCAGAGTCTTAACCGTCTGAATATGAGCCGTCCCGCGAGAACACCAACAGTATGGCCTCTGCGTAAAGTATTGCGCAGTTCGCGCAGACTAATCTGGGCCGACACATTCGGTCTCAGGGGGATTGAGGTATAGCGTAATGATTATTTAAACAGAAAATCCACAGGAGGCGAAAGGTGTCTATCCGGGTAAGCCTGCGCGGCATGCTTAGGCTGATCCGGTCGTTACTTTACGCAGAGTCCAAACTGTTGGTTTTCTCGCGGGACGGCTCATATATATTTAACGGATCAGCAGATTGGACCCCAAATCGGATGACACGGCTCACATATTATGATGACGTACGAAAGGGGTTCAGGAATGACACGGAGGGATGGTATTACTTGAAAACGGCACATTAAAAATACATGATGGTTTAATGTGATAATACAGACACGTCTTCTACACATATAGCATGCAGAATTAAAACAATGGAAATAATGAGTAATTTCTCCTTTTTAGCTCGCCTATTCGAAAACATAGGGGAGCTTATGTAATCACCCCGGCGTCGGCGTTGGAGTTCGCGTTGGCGTCCGCGTTAGCGTCCTCGTTGGCGTACGCGTTGCCAGCTTGGTCAAACCTTTGCGTGCATGTTCATTTCTCAGACACTGTGTATGCTGTTGCTTTGAAACTTCACACACTTATTCAGGGTCATTAAGTGACCGTCTATGTCAAGTCCCATAACTCTGGAATGGATTTTGACTGAATTGGGCCCCTTTTTGGACTTAGAATTTTGGTCAAACCTTTGCGTGCAAGGCCTTTTCTCAGACACTGTGTATGCTGTTGCTTTGAAACTTCACACACTTATTCAGGGTCATTAGCTGACCTTGTATGTCAAATCCCATAACTCTGGAACGGATTTTTACTGAATTGTGCCCGTTTTTGGACTTAGAATTTTGCGTGCAAGGCCTTTTCTTAGACACTGAGTATGCTGTTGCTTATCGTATATAAATAAATTTACAGATTTAAAAGGCCAAAAAGGGCCTGTATGGACTTGGTTAACATTTGCATGCAAGTATTGAAAAGGTGTTTTATCTTGCAATAGGTGATACTGTGTGACTTTACCTAATGCTATAACTGTTCTGAAGTAGGCCCTTATAGAAGATGGCCCTGATGGGCGAGCTATATTGTCCTCCGACAACTCTTGTTTCGAACTGCATTCACTACTATTCAAAAACAATACCGACATTCAGCGGTTCAGAAATACCTCGAACTTTACGATAACACTGCACGCTTGTGTGGTAAGATTATCGTTCTCTAGAATTTCCACGGTGCTTGTGCAATGCGATAAAGACAGGTCTTGATCAAAGATCGATGAAATATGCATTTAAAGTACGTTAAAGACTATTTGCACTGACATATCATGTCTAAGTGCTTTGTTGACTGTACAATTTGCACTGGAATGTAAGTGCATTTTCAATATTCTATAGTACGAATTCTATACTATGAAATATTTCTTTTACATTCTAAACAAACTATAATGCATTGGAATTAGGCTTTCAATACAAAATAGGCTCAATAAATTGCAATGAATCATGCATTTTCAATATTTTACAGAATATACAGTTATTACTGAAATATGTGTAGATTCTTAACCAAACAAACAATAAATCTGCAGCAGGTCACTTTGAATAAATCTGCAGCAGGTCACTTTGAAAACATACCCGCAAAAATCTATGTAAATAGAGTTATATTGAAAACAGTGGAAAACAGTGTGATAAAAGGAGAAATTGCAATGTTTTCCAAAGTCGACTGCTCAAGATATGTCAAAACGCGTCTGCAAGTGGGACGTCTATGTGTGTTAAGGCGGACAGAGGATAGTCTCGTCAGACTGCGAGTTAACAGGCTAGCCCCAGTCTTCACTGTGCGGACAGAGGATAGTCTCGTCAGACTGCGAGTTAACAGGCTAGCCCCAGTCTTCACTGTGCGGACAGAGGATAGTCTCGTCAGACTGCGAGTTAACAGGCTAGCCCCAGTCTTCACTGTGCGTATTTGCAACGAGACCCCAAATCGCACGATGCGCCTCATAGAATCAAAGCGCTGAAAGCGATGATGGTATAGGGGCATATTTAAGTTGAAAATATAGGGCATAGTTAATATGGACAAACATTGTTGAAACAATAAATCATCGACCTTTAAACAAACTAAATCAAATATTTTTGAAACAACACAGATTGCCTGCCAATAACCAATACCTCATTTATCAAAGTTTGACCCTTATATTGTATTAACAAAAAAAATCACGAAGGACATAATATTGACAAGAAACGGAGCAGCGACCCTTAATTAAAATATTTCCAGTTCAGAAAACACTAAAGATCCACAATGTATATTGGAATCATGCTCATAAATGAAAGACAATCGAAAGAATACTAGAGTTATGTCTCTTGTGCACTGCACATCTGTAGCTTATTAGTTTCCTATACACGAAGTATAATACTGATTCATTGAACATCTATTGAAACAATGACCAAAGAAATATAGGAACAAAATGAGTTTATACCAAAAATAACAGATCAGATTTGCGATCGAAATATTGCATCGGTCTCCTCATCCCAATGTATGAGTTTGACGACTTTGAAATGGATCTGCCAAACAGAAGTATTTGACAAAGTATTGACCCATTAATGCAAACCGTAACGAACACACGGACGGATGGATGAACAGACAGTCAGTCGCTCCGGATAAAGTACAAAGCTTGGGGAATCACTTATTAACGAACAAGAGCATTTCACGGAACGCATGTGTTGCACACGAAAGTCATATAATAAGTGAGAACATGGAAAGAAAAAATATACACACTCCAAACACAGCATGCTAACGTTTTGGTAATTGTGCACTGCACATCTGTTGGTTATAAGTTACCTACAAACCAAGTTTTAAATGGGTACAATTGAAATTAATTGAGAAAATGGCTGAACTAAATAAGGAAACATGGAGATTACTAAAATAAGCAGACCAGAGTTATGTACATAGTATTTTGCCGTTCTCCTGATCACAAATTATAAGTGTGACCACTTCGAAATTAATATGCCAAACAGAAACAACGTTTTGACCAATAAATGCAAACCATGACGGACGGACGTATGCACATTCAGACAGGCAGCCGGTCGGACGCCGGATAATGCCTCAAAGCGTTCCAGAGACAGAGATTGATTGATTGACTTGGGTTTGACGCCGTTTTCAACAATGCTTCAGTCATATCACGGCGGCCAGTTCACCTATTCATATGTTTTCTGGTTTTCTCACACCAGTACTCCACACAACATACTTTCCAAGCAACTGGCTGCTTTTCCACATAAACTGTTATCCCAATGGTGAAAGACGAATGACGCTTGTAACAGTGACTTTTGTCAAACGTCTGAAAGAATGTTGGCCGAGCTGGGGTTCGAACTCTCAACCCCTGGATTGACACCCCGCCTCGCTACCAACTGAGCTACCGGGGCTCGGCACAGACAGAGAAAACACGTACAGTATTGACTACAGAAGACTGGTTATATGTGTCAAATCACGTTTGTGTTTAGGAAAGGGTTAACATATTATGGTATTTGTAATGTATTTGCAGTTTAATTAAATCTCCGAAAAGGGCCAGTACCAGGTTAATTGACAAAAACCTATTTCGACTACATTTCTAGTATTTTGAAATCTAGGACTATATTTCATGTTGAAATTAACTTACAACACTGACATTGAGGTCAATCATATGTCAGAGTGTGTTTCACTCATTGGAACTATTTTGTCTCATTAATTAATGCAAGCGGAGTGTTGTTCGTGATTCGGTCGAACCAATGAAATCAGTGTTAAAGCTGGTTATAACTAATAAAAACTCGATTTTCGCTGAGGAATTCAAATAGTAATGCATGGTTGTAGCCGTAAGTCGACTTTTCGAAAGCAGGCTACCAGTGGGATAGAGGTGAAAAGCCCCTATCCCGAAAATGAACCTATAAAAGGTGTGATACTTTCTCTCTATATTTGGTTAAATAAAAAGCCATCTGACTAGCCAAAAATTGTATAGACTACACAGGCAGAGAAAACAGACGATATAGTATCATCGTCTGTGTATAAACGCTTTAATATTTTCAAAACCATATTTACCCTTTCCAATTGGCAGACGTATTTCGACACATCTGCATCAGACGAATTTTTAAATAATGATGGCAAAATGAAACATTGCCCACAATATATTTTCACAATTCTTTTAAATACTTATACACCGTTTAAAGATATATTTTCAATATTCTTGCCCATGTGTCTTTAAATCCGTCAGTCGAAGAATTGTTGTATGTGGGAAAGTGGTAATACCATATTAACCAGTTCCCGCTTTGGGTCTTTGAATGGCTGCGGAGATACACTCATGACAGTGAGAATGAATGTTTGGTGTTTTAGGTCGCATTCAACAATTGTTCAGTTATAGCACGGCGTTTCCTGGGTAAGTTACCACTACTATTTAAAGGTCCATTTATCCTTACACCAGCCAGCTAGTCGTAATGCTAACCCTGCAACCCTGAGATCAAAGGAGGGCAGTCATTGCTACCAGTTTAAAGTCTTTAGTATGACCAAGCCAAGGATCTAACTTACGACCTCCCGCACTCGAAGCGGACGCTCTACAACTACACCAACGAGGTGGTTTATGACAGTAGGCGAAAAGTACTTACAGTACTAGTTATAATTATACCACATAAACTATAACTGAAATATTGTTGAAAGCATAATACAAATTTAAACGTTCGTTGGCCTTAATTCTTTTCTCCCTTACAATCAATATTAAGCAGACAAATTTGAAAACATCTAGTCATAACTGCAAAATCTCTATAAATGAAAGACTAATCATTGAAAAAAATTTGGCGAAAGGAGAAATTGCGCATTATAAGCAATTTCTTCCTTTTACCCAAATGTTTTCAAGTCGGCTGCAGGTGCGTGAAATTACGCCTGTATGCGGTAACGGGTTAAAGATACACACTTAACTGTTTTGTCTGAATTCTTGATGATGAAATGATTCGTACTTTCTGATGAGTCATTCACTAATTCTCTAATCGTTTGATTGACCTTGACTTCCGTTGGTATGTTGGTATGAAGAAGTTAACTTTGAAAACAGATGGTATCGGGAATTTGTTCAGTAATGATCATGGATCACTCTATCTTTATCGATACTTGTGCTATATTTGGCAACTGATAACGATCTCGCACTCACTTAGTATTTACTTATCGCTTAACCATTTCCCTCATATAGACGCTTTCTGACGCCTCTGCAGCAGACGACTTTTTGAAAACATAGTGACAAAAAAAGAAATTGCACAAAACGTGCAATTTCTCCTTTTGCCACAATGTTTTCCACTTTTTGTCATAGGTTATCCATTCAATTATAGAGATGTTCTATGTTCTGACAAATTACGTTCAAAGTCGTCTGCTGCAGAATTGTCGTATGAGGGAAAGGGTTAACCCTTTACAGTAGTGTTGAAAACAATTGTGGCAAAGGCGAAAATAACTCATTATGAGCAATTCCCACTTTTGCCTCAACGTTTTCAAAAGTTGTCTGCTGCAAATGTGCCTGAAAGGTCCTGTTAGTTAGATAGGGTTAATTCAACCATCAATCTAAATTTAGAACAACAAATTACATTCTCCACAATTACATTGATTGGTATGCCTATTAAACATCATTCGGGCTACTCCACACGAAAATCGTCATTCCGAAAGCTTTCAGTAAATATTTACTATTTTCCACGTACAGACGCCTCCTGACGCATCTGCAGCAGACGACTTTTGAAAACATTGTGGCTACAGGACAAATTGCTCACAATGCGCAATTTCTCCATTTGTCTCCATTTGTCACCATGTTTTCAACTCATTTAAATTAATAAATATTCCCTTGATAGATTTTCCAGAATTTTGCATAAAATAATTCAAAGTCATCTGCTGCAGAATTTGTTTTATGTGGGAAAGCGTTTACGTTATCTATAGACTGTATGAATGTTTTAACTAGTTAGTCGAGCAATCCGCCGTGGCCGAGTGCTTATCGCCGGGTATTTGGAACAGGGCTTTCCGGTTTCGATCCAAAGTCGCGGCCGTCATGTAGAAGTGCGCTTGGACAAGGGGAATTCCCTTGTCTTGTACTGGTTTGGTTACTCAGAACTCATGAATAAGTAAACTGTCGTCGTGATATAACTGACATAATGCTTAAAACTAGATTAATTGGTTTGGGCTTAACGTCGTTTTCAAAAAAAAATCATTCAAATCACGGCTGTCAGTTCACCTTCTCATGTGTTTCCTAGCTTTCTCACACCAGTACTCCACACAACATACTTTCCAAGCCATTGGCTGCTTTTCCACATAGACTAATGGCGCTTGTCGGAAAGAATGTTGGCCGAGCTGGGATTCGAACTCGCATCCCCTGGATTGACAGCCCGTGTCGCTACCGATGATGACCAGGAAAGATCATTGATCAGATAACACGGAGGTGCAGGTTGATCTGGATCTGTATTGGTTGCCACATGCCCAAGTTCTGTTTTCCTGTGACTTGACTCACCTGCGAATTACCTCCTTGAAAAAGTCTGTGAAGAAACTTTGGTATTTACCCCCATGTACATAACCTCTCTATTCAAAGTAAATAGACTTGATTTTTTGAGTCGCATTTCTTGGAAAGGCGACACGTAGGAAACACTTGTACGCCGCTGTTGGTGATTTTTTGGCAGGCGACACACATATGTTCCTTCGAATATGTATGTGTTTGTATTCTGAAATGACAATTAATACACTATAAAACTGTACATATCTCAAGAAAAGTATTAGGAATCGATAGATTTAAACGTATAAAAAGTGACTGTTTAATTTGAATGGGAATAAAAGAGAATAACAAGAGAAAGTGGATGCAAGGCATCACTGTCGCCGGAAATCCAAACTGCAATAATGCATAGCACTTAAATCCTAATGAGTAATTTCTCTTTTCGCCATAATGATTTCAACTCTTTTCAATCATTATAGTTTCCTTTATATAGATTTTCAATACTTTTGCTTTTATGTTTTCAAAGTTGTGTGTTGTTGAAGAATCAGTAAAGAAGCTATGCGTATTAGAACATCAGATGTGGTGTACGAATGTGGATCGAACTTGAACATCGCACACATATATATGACATCAATTCTACGTATTTTTTGAAGTCTTATAAATTTAACTCTTTCAGCGCCGAATTGTTTAAAGTAGACTCTATCATGTTCAAAATCCGGTGTCTCCATTTATCATGTAATAAACGTTTGGACGACTTTGATAACTAAAAGGCAAACAATGCTGATTTCAGGTGAGACAGCTCGTTACGAGCTGAATCACCTGAATCAGTATTGTTTGTAAAAACCTCAGTATTGCCTTTGGCGCTGAAAGAGTTAAAAGCGACAGTTCTATATATACTTTCCTCTCTTTAAATGCGTCCTAAATTCGGATCACACTAAAAGCGTGAATATATCGCCGAAGGAGTTAGGACTACAAATCTGGCGACAATATTCAAATGTTCTGTTTTTATATCGAAATTAACATTTCCCTGTAAGGCTTGTGAAATTAATGCTTAAAAATCAAAACGAGTCACTCTTAGATTTAATTATCTATTCATAAGTGATTCTATATAACTGGCTATTATTCGCTAATTTGCAGTACTAATTACTGTGAAATATTCCATTTGGAAGTATTTGGCAGGGACAATGCTCGTTGACATTTACAAAAGTGACAAGTAAAAATCTGAGTTAGGTCAATTCAATTTCAACGAACTCATCTGAAAAGGATGATTTATAAAAAAAAATATTCGACACGTTCCATTGTTGATTTTAAACGTCGTCTGCAGCAGATTGTCAGGTTGTCGTAACACCGAGAGTAGTATAAGACAATAATATACATATATAACACGAATCTTTGTGAGAATAACCGGTGGTAAGTACATTCGTGACTACTGAACATGTCCTATGATCACGTTTAATATTTCTGGTCCTTTGGGATCATTGAATACATTCATTTATGTATAGCACCGTCTTAAGCGGTATTCTACTGTTTAGAAGCGATACATTCATTGGACGCTATATCAAGCCGTTTGTAATGCTCATTATAGTTAAAGTCGAGTTCAGACACGAACTAGTAAAATTTCAACTGCGGCGGTTTTAAATGACAACACGTCTATACACTCTTTTTTGGAAGGCTTAATGACCTGACAACCGGCTCAGATAAGGAATGATAAACTTTCTGGGACAAGGACAAGGTCGAGGTCACGCAGCCACAGCCACAAGTAATGCGTATAGCGATCTATCTATACTACTATGAAGGGAGGAGTCTTTGTGGAGTATGTAAATACATTCTTGAAACTGAAGCAAGAAGCCAGTGGTTGGCCATCGTGGTGTACATCAAAAGAACTAAAACACAAGTATATAACTCAATACCACGAAAAGGAGGGTATCTGGCTTGATTTTGAAAACATATGCAGAAATCCAGGCATGAGGGCCTTAGCAAAGTTGATGCTAAATTCGTTTTGGGGCAAGTTTGGACAGAGATCCAATTTGTCACAAGTTGAAATAGTCGATGATCCTGTCGTCTACTTCAATAAATTGACCAGTGAAAAAGAAGAAGTCACCTGCGTTAATTATGTATCAGACGATTTGGTTGAAATGCGGTGGAAATATAAAGACGATTTTGTGGACACAAGCGCAAAAACAAATGTCATAATAGCTGCCTACACGACTGCCCAAGCCCGTCTAAAACTATATAGTTATTTAGAGCCTTTAGCCGAAAGGGCATTGTACGCAGATACGGATTCAGTTATATTTACCTCAAAGGAAGGCGACTGGGTGCCTCCTCTGGGAGATTATCTTGGCGATCTTACGGACGAAGTTTCAGGAAATGCAATTACAACATTTATTACTGGAGGTCCGAAAAACTATGCATATCGTTTGAAAGAGCCCGATGAATCCGGAAAACAAACACATTGCAAAATCAGGGGAATTACACTTAATTATAGAAATTTACAAAAGATCAATTTCAATGTAATGATGACAATGGTTATGGATAATTCCAAACAAACAATTACAGTTATGGATCCTTGCAAAATTACTAGAGACAGAAATAGTACGAAACTTATAACAATGTCACAAAACAAAGATTATAGGCTGGTGTTTGACAAGCGAGTCATTCATGAAAACTACACGTCTTATCCATATGGCTTCTGATTGATATAAAGAATATTTTGCACGTCTTGAACATCGATAAACTAGACTGTTTACCTGTTGAGTGGATTGATTGTTTAAAAGACGAACGAGTTAAGTGTATTAGATATATTTCACTGTTATAAATCAAATAATTGTGAATAACCATGTTGATCTTCTTTGTGTGTAAATAGTTTTCACATATTAAACATTTAACAATGAGATGTAATAGTTACGTTTCAATGTTATGAATCAAATAATGTTGATGTAGATCTATACTGATTTTCTTTCTATGTAAATAGTTTTCATATGTTAATTTAACAGTGAGATGTAATAAGTTATGCATCGTAGTCTTATAGATGATAAAAAGAACTTAAACCATTTACTTTTACTTGCTTGTTTTTGTTCACATGATCACCTGTATACCTGTACACCTTAAACATTATCCCAAAAGTTGCCATTATGTTAATACATCCCGCGCCTCAAACAGATGTACGTTACAGTACAATAATTAATAGGGAGACTGCTTCCTACCAAAGCCGTCCCATTGTTCGTTTAGCAGCATGTCAGCAGAAGTTCTCTGGTTTTATATAAAACCTATAATACATATAGGTAAACGCTATGATGTAAACCTGTTTGGACGTGTCTATCATGACTCAACGATTTTAATGATATGTGTCGTCTGCTATCGAGTTATAATCGATACTCCGCTAGCGTTCCACCCGAATGATTCTGAAAATTCCCTGCACCACCAAACTTACCTGCACCGGCCAGGATGACGTCATTTATATAGACAAAGAAGGAAAAAAAATACCTGAAGAGAGGCACATGACTATAATACATATAGGTAAACGCTATGATGTAAACCTGTTTGGACGTGTCTATCATGACTCAATGATTTTAATGATATGTGTCGTCTGCTATCGAGTTATAATCGATACTCCGCTAGCGTTCCACCCGAATGATTCTGAAAATTCCCTGCACCACCAAACTTACCTGCACCGGCCAGGATGACGTCATTTATATAGACAAAGAAGGAAAAAAAATACCTGAAGAGAGGCACATGAAAAAAAATACCTGAAGAGAGGCACATGAATTTCGTCAACTTTGTTTAAAAGTTGAAGAAATTGACGAACTTGAAGAAGCTCTTCTGATTGACTGATCGCCATGAAACATGAAATAGGGCCTATTTTGCATTCAATACTTCCAGATACTTATCTAAAGGAAAGAAATAAAAAATTTCGAAAAATATTTTTTAACTTTTTTGACAAGTTGACGAACTTGAAGAAGCTCTACTGATTGACTGATCGCCATTAAACATGAAATAGGGCTTAATTTGCATTCAATACGTCCAGATACATTACCTTAAAGACAGAAATAAAGTTTTTAGAAAAAAAAAAGATCGTCAATTTCGTCAACTTTATTGACAAGTTGACGAATTGACGAAGCTCTTCTGATTGACTGATCGCCATGAAACATGAAATAGGGCCTAATTTGCATTTAATACGTCCAGATACATTATCCAGTAATGATTATCTAAAATAAATAAATAAAGTTTCTAGAAAAAATGTCACAGTTCGTCACTCGTCAATTCGTCACTCGTCAACCTAATTTCACGGACCTAAAAAAATGTCACAGTTCGTCACTCGTCAATTCGTCACTCGTCAACCTAACTTCACGAACCTAAAAAAATCACATCACATTATTGTAGGTTGGTATAAAGGGATGCGACACCCATAACACATTGCCAATTTGTAAGAGTAGGCTAAATAATAGTCGATTGCCAGCTGAACAGGCTAAAGTCATAGCCCCAATATTATTATTCTAAACGTTCTAAATATTCCACAACCCTGTTCTTCCATGGCTAGATGTAAACGGACATTGTAGCATATCATTTATACATACTGTATGTGATAAATACCCAGCATCCCAATACCCTCTGATAACATTTGACTATGTATAACCATATGCAACAATTTGTCTTCTACCGATCAGTCAAAAATCAATAATCGGCTATATAGAAATAAGAAGGGCAGTGTAACAAATGTGGGCATAACTTTCTTAATGTTTATTATATTTTAAGTTCGCATTCATATTTGGGAAGAACAAAATCTCTCGATTTCAAATATGTAATTTGTTTTAATTAGAAATAAAATTTAGGTGGGGGAATTTATATAAACATTAGGTGACCCTATATTCCTATTGAATTACATATGATTTTTGATAATTACACAGAAATTGCCATCAAATTTCGTTGGTTAATTAGTTATAACTTGTTTTCCTTTAAACTTTTTATAAGTTCGCATTCACATTCGTAAAGTATATTCATTTGTTTAAAGAAGGATATCATTTTTTATGAAATTAAGAAAAATTTAGGCGGGGGAATTAATGCTTTTGTCAAACAACATGTAAGTATTTTTTGTGTTCGGTGGAGTCCGTCAAACAGTAGCGGAAACTTACGAAGTTAATCGGATTTCACCGCTACTGGTTTTATGACTTCGATGTTTTATTGCAGGGCAATAAAATCTTACTCCTTCAGGGCAGGTTTTAAACATCTGGATAATTAAGGATTGAATTAAGAGTTTAATCAAATAGTTTTTATCCTCGCGCAATAACAATAGGAATATTATTAAATAATAGCCCGCCGTTGACATAAATATTACCTATAAATTAAGGCCAATTATGTATTTGTCATATTTAAATGTGTTAAAAGAATAGGAATAATAATTCATTTTGAGTATCAGCGAAAAATAAGTATACATGATACGTTGTCAATCTCACTAGGATTGATTATCCGATGTTGGTTATGGAAATAATACTGACCAAAAACTGTTAAATACATACGTTTGATGCGTAATAAAAAACAAAAACAAAAAATCATGTAATCTACCCAAATGTTATTAACTTTACTAAAATCATCTTAGATTAATACACTTTATTGTTCACAAAGTGTTAATGTATGTTGACAATATTTCTGTGCAAACGGAAATGCAGTATACACTATTCCTGATATTATAAAAACTGTTTTCATAATATACAAATAAAAACATTTTAATTGCTACCTTTTTGCAATAAAAATATGCCAGCTTCTTGTAATTTTTATATAAAATGTGAAAAGAATTAAGGAAACGCAATTTGTGTTATTAAGATAACCCTTTTGTTATTAACACACTATTATTTCTACCCAAGTTAATTAAAACTACAAAATGTATTTTCTTTTGTTTAATACTGTTTATGAGAACTCTCAATGGATACCGTTTTTATTTTTTAATGCTGTTTTTCAAAACATCATCTCAATTTTAATGTATTATTATAAGTGTCAAATGTGTGTATTCAGGTTAATCTGTAATGCTCTATTAGACACTGCCTCGGGCGTTTTATAAGTTAATTGGGTCATAAAAACCAGGATTGACATTTTCTGCCATTTGTTATTATCAGCGTGACTTAAAATAGATGTACTTGTGTTAAATTAAAAGTTACGACATAATATTTATTATTATTGTTATCAGCTTCATGAAAATATTTAATATCATTTCTGAATAATAGATTTTCTGTATTGTTTATTTTGATACAGGTTGGATTGAATTTATTTTCAAACTTATGAAGTATGTGTTCTGATCTTCGTATACAAAATAGCTAAAATCTGCATATTAAGCTGAGAAGTTAAAAATCTTACATTATCATTTTTGATTTTTTTTTTTTATATATATATATATATATAGCGACTTTCAGTTTTATATTGGTGGTTGAAGTCAGCCCTAAGTGAATCTCTTTGTTTTTTAATGACCAAAGTATAACTGCTCGGATTATACTTTTTAATTAAACACTTTATTATAAATTCATGATTCGGCTTTTTTTAAATTAAATTAATGGTTATTTTTTTATGAAAAATCAATTTTAAACTTGATTTTATATTAAAACGTAAAACACAAATTTTGCTATGCTCGTTTAAATATAGCATATCCCTATAATAAAACCGTTAACCTACCAAGATTAAAACTGCTAAATCCGTTTGAATTACCCTGATGATTTATGATTTATGACCCCTACGAATTGCGTCGGTTATCTTCGTAAACTGCCGAAAGATAAGAAACTCCGGCGATCGATTAGGTGAAATATCGATAAAGGTTATTGAGTGAAACCGGAGAAGACAGATTGTTGGATATGCGAT